>MU739859.1:41675-90921 GCA_026770625.1 Nicotiana glauca
ATATATATATATATATATATATATATATATATATTAAAATACTTCTAAAAGTTATGAGAATAGAGTCTTATGGAGGAGGCCTTATTGAGAAGAAGTCTGGGACTAAATCTGTGTATATAAGTTCTTTATGCATTTCAATTTAGATGACACATTTCGTTTATCGAGAGCCATACTATGTCAAGTTTGACAAATATTTTAAAATATATTATTTTATTATATCAGCATGACAAAAATTGCAATTAATAATATTTCTTGTATAGTTTTTTAATATTTATTTTTAATTTTAAAATATTGAGTCGAAGTAATCCAATTTAACTTCAAAACTAAGTTAAACTAACTTTCAATAAGCTAAATATGTTATATAATTTGAATAGGGAGTAGTTAGGATTGAGTTGAATTGGTTTATTTATTAAAGGGAAAAGAAAACAAAACATGAGTGGAGAAAAGGAGACAGTTCATTCATTGTTGTCAAGAAGACTTAGTTAAAATGATATTAGAAGAAAAAGACAACAGGAAATTAAACAGGGTCACTGAAACGTCTTGTTCTCTTTGTCTTAATTGAAGGAGTAAAATAACTACAATTATACATTTCTATAACAACATATTTAGATAACAACATTTTACTATAAAAGTCAAGTTATACAAAATCAATTTTTATGTTATGTTATGACATATATTCTCTATAACACCACTTCACTATAACATTCACAAATATTCGGAACAAACGAGACTTTTATAGAAATATTTGGCCCTAGAAGCTATCTATTACCTTCGTTTGTTGCGGACTAAAAGGGAAACCAGCTGCTTAAGTCATGCATTAACTTGTTTCCCTAATAATCATTGACAAATTTGCCTATTGGAGTTACATATTCAACGTTAGGTTTGTATATTTCAAGATTGATTCTTGCGTTTACATTCTGTATTGTCATAAATTTTGGCTTAAATGATATTAATATTTCTATATCGTTCTTAATAAGAAAATGGAGTATAAAACTTATAAAGCCTTTTGTCAATGAGTCATCACATTTTTGGCATTAACTTGCAACCAATTGATCTATAGATCTTAATACAAACAACAATGTTGAAGGAAGCAAAAATAAATATGTTATGATACAATAAAAGAACAAGAGGAGTATTACAGAGAAAGAGAGATAGTGAATTCTTATTGAATTTTTGGGATGAATTACAATGGAATAGAACCCTCTATTTATAGGGAGAGAGTGACTTAGCCACCAAGCAATGAACCCTATAATCTCTCTAAATATAGACATTCACCATAAATGCAGTTCTATTTATAACACTCCCCCTTGAGTGTCTATTCAACAGATAATGTGCCTCGTTAAAACCTTAACTAAAATAAAACCCAGTGAAAAAAAATTCTAGAAAAGGAAAAAGAATACACATGTTTAGAAATACGCTTTTTGGTTGCCTCGTTAAAAACCTTGCAAGAAAAATCCAGTGGGACAAAACCTTGTAAGGAAAAAAGAGTACAACGCGTATTAAATCCCCCTGATGAGAGCATCAATTCACATCCTTAAGCATTTGCATTCCAATCTTGTGCACCATCTTCAAAAAATCTTTGGTAGAGATTTGATGAACAAATCAGGCGTATTAACTTGAATAAATATATTGCACCTTGAAATCATCATTCTTGATAGAGATGAGTTATCTTCATATGATCTTGTTGGAATCGTCAGTTCAATATCTTTTATATAGAGGTGAAAACTCTTGCTATCATATTATCATGTATATAGTTATAGCAAGATATATTTGTGCACAAATTGCATTAAAGATGTAGTACTTCATGACCATGAATTCTATATGCTTTAAGCAATTTAAATCCTTCAGGGATTGTTAAGTCATATAAGCCATATAATAGACTTTAGAAGCATATGAAGTTTTCATGTCATGCTAGACATATAAGATATCGAAAACTGATTGCACCTATCATTGACTTTATACTTTCAAGTGTTTGAACTGCAGGTCCGAAACTACATGTCTTTCATATGAAACGGAATTCTACTTGAATTGTTTCTCCAGACTTAAGATCCTCGTATATATTTAGCACTATTATAGATGTCGTCGACAAATATTTTATATCAGTTCTAACCTCCATATTTTTCATAAAGACATAACATAGAGATCTCTTCATTCATATATTCAGGTACCTGAATCTCTCATGAGATTTTATGAAGTGTTATGTCATGTGTTCTTCTAGATCACTTGTCTCTTTTATTATGATCATTTTCTCATCTTCTTTATCAAGAAGTTTATTTGAAACCGATTTGTCTATACGCTTTAACCGTAAAATAGACTTTGTCCTTCTAGGACTTAATATGAGCATTTGTAATGAGAATATAATTACTTTCTTTGGGTCAGCAAATGCGTCTGACATGCTTTGCAATATATTGCAAATGAATTATCCTTTTATGAACTTCAAGTTCATATTATCTTATTCGAGGATCTAGATGTACAAATGATAATTCATTCCACGTAACTTTTTCTCAACTGTTTATCATGTCTCCCCTTCATGTTATAAAAACTAACTTGTTACCTCAACTTTGAGAATCTACCTTTGTGCGTTATGATGTTAATTAAAATATACACCGCACATTAATAATAATAAGATGGAATTATTTGGCTCCTGACCCTGAACCACTTGTGAGGGGAGAAAATAATATACTTTGTTATATAACGTATATCAAATTGATATAGATAACTTTTTTCTCATCAGCAACAATTTAGCTATTAAGTGGAGGCACTTAATAAATTATTTTGCTAAACCAACTGTGATGTAAACCAACTTATCAAGATGAACTTCTTGAATAGAAAATCTGGAAATTATGCTCTAAATCAAATTATTGATCAAGTTACTTTGCAAATACCATGTTGCGGTTTAATAATAATCGCATATGTAACCAACTCATAGATGTATTTTATGTGGTATACATGGCAGGTGAATGAGCCCATATTCACCTTTGATATTTCCAGCATTTATGGGATTTAGTCCCAATTTTAGTTGGTATATTAATTAATGAGAACATGCAACATAAGAGAATTCGTAAAGAACTTTCTAATTCTTTAATATTTACCCATATGAATTCTCTTTATTTTTGCACATCATACTTAAATTGATATGGCTAAATCTATAATGCCGACTAGATAAATTATCAATATTGATAAACTTCAGGTTTACACATGACATGTGCAATTATCAATAAACTCTAAGTTTATTATGATACGTTTTTATATCAATAAATTTCTCTTTATTGTGGTATTCTTTTGCTTGTGTAGTACAAATTGGAGAATAAAGCGGGTAGCTTTTCACATACATATTACCCCGCTACTAGTTGTAGAAATAAAAGATATTAAATCTTTTTTTATTTATAGTCTCAATATAACCAACCGCTTTCACGTATACTTTGAAAACTGAATAAGTTTTTTTGAGACTTACTACAACACAATACTTTATTGGTAACTCAATTATGTTTCTCCAAAATAGTATAATTGGCTCTTGCAGAGTTCTCAATTAATTTTGTACTATCACATATTCATCAACATCCATATGGTGAATATCTCTTTAAAGAAAAAGTTATACCATTATGGTTATGGTCGAAATTATATGCAAGATCTGATTCTTGCATTACCGTTGTCTTTTAATAATCACATTTTCAAAATATTTTGGCGTACAATAAGTACGTGACCAATGACCATTCATGCCATAATAATGACATTGATATCATTTCAAACCTCCTTCTAGAGGTGAGTGTGGTATATTCACAACCACTAACACGTTCATATTCTGCCAAGAATGAATATGTATTCATAAATCAGATGTTGTCACATTCACGCAAAAGCAATAAAAAATCCAATATAGAATATTATTTCTAAAACCATAGGATATGACTGATTAACTGATGTTTCAAAATTTAATGTTGGTTCATTAGAACCATATAAAGCAAGACCCAAAATTCCCATTAAGAGAAAAACAGAACCCCCTGCCGTGTACAAAATAAATTTTGTAGATGCACATCATGAATTGACCATAGTCATCTGTATGTGCTTTATAAAATCTCATGTCAAATCGATGACAAATATTGCTTTCACAGAGTGAATGATTATTTTGAGAATCCTTATTATTCTCATTATCACAATGATGACGATTATAATTTCGTCTATTGCCACGTCCACATTCATTGATACCTTCACGGTAATAATTTTGTCTTCTTTCAGACTTATCACATATTGCTATCACATTCTCTTAAGGGAATGTGAATGGAGCAAATTCAATGGGACGTGTTTTTAATTCTTTGCCCACAATCATACATGAATTTGATCATGGCGAGACATAGAAATTTTACCACTTCGAGTGGTTATAATTTCTTACTAACTCCATTAGAGTTAGAATCAAAATTTATTGTCTTTACTTGTATTTAAAATCAAATTATAGAATAAAAGAGAAAAATACGGTAAAATTCATACCTTAAATTCAGAATTTAATCATGAAGGAAATTCATGGAACAATTGACAATCATTATGCTCAATCCCAAGGCTTCTATTTAATTGGTTAGAGTCTCGTGCTGATAACGTATTATGATACAATAAAAGAACAAGAGGAGTATTATAGAGAAAGAGAGAGAGAATTCTTATTGAATTTTTGGGATGAATTATAATAGAATAGAACCCTCTATTTATAGGAAGAGAGTGACTTAGCCACCATGTAATGAGCCCTAGAATCTCTCTAAATATAAACATTCACCATAAATACAATTCTATTTATAACAAAATATATTATTTGAGCAAAAATTATTAGGTTCGACCGTTGGCCGATACCTATTTTACCTCCACCCCTGTTGAGATGTATTACTCTTTATATTTATCGTTAACCTAGCTGCATTGATCCCCGTTTACCGAAAACATAATTAAATTTTATTTTCTGACATTACATCAGTATAATTTGCTCGATTTTAGCATATTGTCCATCTTAAACAATTAATTGTAATTGACTGTTAACTGACATGATTATGTAAATAATTCTTGTACAACAATTAATTGTAATTGACTGTTAACTAACATGATTATGTAAACAATTCTAGTACAACAATCAGTAAAATAAAAAAATTCAAAATAATAAAGGATGGTTTACATTTGCTGATTTGCATTGTGGCGGAACGACGGGGTACGCATCCCATTGGATTTCCTATTTCCCACTGACCGCGTAGGGTAAGCGCGGCATTTAGTTTTCTTCGCCCGAGTATGGTGTGGAATCAAAGTGCACGTTCGTCAATATTCTTGCTGGCAAATGGCAATATATGGCAGTCTGCCAAGTGGCAATTGCACACACCAGGTAGGAATATGGCCATGGGCGCGTCTAGTGAAATAACTTTGGACAGATGTTACAACCCGATTTACCCACAGATGAAATCACGATGACACCTAATATTAAACTCGCTAGGCAAACCAACGTTATTGATTATTCTACCTTTTTGCCTTTATCTTTATCAATTTACCAAGTTAATTCAAGTAAACAACGAAAATAGAAATGCGGAAGAATAGAATTTTTACAGTTTAACTAATACCAATACAAAACTCATAATAACAATCTACCCAGAACTGGTGTCACAATCTCATGGACTATCTATGAAAACTACGAATAGGGCCTGAACAAAGAAAATACATGTCTGTCTCTGAAATAGAAAAGAACAGAAAGAAACAAGATAGGAAGGGGACGCCAAGGCCTACGGACGCCTGCAGGACTACCTCGGGTCTCCGATGGACTAAAGGCACCAACCCCTAGCTAAGGTCAGTATGCTCCAGTACCGAAATCTGCACAAAAGAGTGAAAAGTGTAGTATCAGTACAACCGACCTCATGTACTGAGTAAGTGTCGAGCCTAACCTTGACGAAGTAGTGACAAGGCTAGGACACAACAAACAACATAACCTGCAATTAAACAATATATAACAGCATAACAATAATAGAAGCGAATCAAAAGTAACGGGAAGGAGCAACATATTTTAGGGGATAACAACATAAGGGAACACGAAAATAACAGAATGAAACAATTAAGGCGCTTGAATCAATAGCAACAAGAAATCGCAACAAGTAGGCAAAGAATGCACGGCATTGCCCTTCGTGCTTTTACTCTTTATCCTCAATATGCAATCAATAAAGAAAATGTGCACGACATCACCCTTCGTGCTTTATCGCTTTTCTTCACCAAATGAATATTAGAAATGTGCACGACATCACCCTTCGTGCTTTATCCCTCTTCCTCGTCATATGCATCAAAATCAATGTAAATGTGTACAGAATCACCCTTCGTGCTTTATCACTCTTTCCTCACCATGTGCATAAGTATGAATGTGCACAACATCACCCTTCGTGCTTTATCACTCTTTCCTCACCCAAACAATAGTAACAATCAACATCCCGGCAAGTGAATCAACTTTTAAGAATAAATACATCACGGCAAGGGAATCAACAATAAGAATTAAATACATCCCCGCAAGAAAATGAGCTATAACCAATCTTGTTCCAACAATTTACTTCACAATGAACCTCAACTAAAGCGAATGCTCAACAATAGATAAATACTTCGAAAAATAATCATAAGTCTTACTCAACATGTGTAATGAACAATTTAGGCATTTATAGTAATTATCAAGAATCACAATGATCACAATTTAAGACTCACATGCATGCTTGACACCAACGTATAGGTACTCGTCACCACATCTATACGTCGTACACTACACTAGCATATAGAAAATAAGTCACAACATCTATTCCCTCAAGTTAAGGTTAGACCAAACACTTACCTCGATTCCACGACCACAAATCAAGCCTCAACTATCATTTTTCCTCTAGAATTCACCTCCAATTCACTTGTATCTAGTCATAATTAGTTTAATAGCATCAATAAATGCTAAAGAACTCACATATGCTTAATTATAGTTTTCCCAAAAATCTAAAAATTGACCCCGGGTCCGCTTGTTCAAAACCCGAAGTTCTGACCAAAACCCGATTACCCATTCACCCCCGAGCCCGGATATGCAATTGATTTTGGAATCCGGCCTCAATTGAGGTCTAAATCCCCCAAATTTCAAAATTCCCAATTATCACCCAAATATACCCAAATTTCCATGAAGATCTCTAGATTTTGTGATGAAATCTTGTAAAAAGATTAAGTACATTGAAAGAAATGAGTTAAAAGTTGTTTACCTATGATTTGGGGAAGAAGCTTTCTTTGAAAAATCGCCCAGGAGAGCTTAAGGTTTGAAAGAGTTGAAAAAATGAAGAAAATCATCTCTATGTTCCAATTTACCCAGGCGCAGATATCGCATTTGCGATGCCAGGATCGCAAATGCGAACTCGCAAATGCGGCCATGACTTCGCAATTGGGAAGATTGGCCTGAGCTGATTACTTTGCAAATGCGAACCATCGTTCGTAATTGAGATTGTTGTTGGAGACGTTTTTGCGACATGAAGCTTCGCAAATGCGAAGACCCCCTCCCCCTCCCTGCCGCCCAGTCATCGCAAATGCGATGGTTAGTCGCAAATGCGATGGTTAGTCGCAAATGCGAGCTCGTATTTGCGAGCCACGTGTGAAGCCTGTAGATCTACAACACATCAGGTGCTGCTCCTAAGTTCAAACACGCTGCGGCCGATCCAAAACTCACCCGAGCCCTCGGGGCTCCAAATCAAACATATACGCAAGTCCAAAAACATCATACGGACTTGCTCGTGCTATCAAATAATCAAAACAACATCAACAACTTTGAATTTAGCCTTAAAATAAAAAAATTCTCAACACCACCTAAAGTTACTATTTTCACAACCGAAGGTCCAATTTATATCAAATCAAGTCCATTTCCTACCAAATTTTACAGATTAGACTTAAACATTATTTTTGACTTGTATTAGGCTCTGGAACCAACATAGAGGCCCACTACCATTACCATTCAAGCATTTATTCAATTTCCAAACTTCTTATATTTTTCAGTTAAATAATGTTCTTCAAAAATTTATTTCTCAGGCTAGGGACCTCGGAATTTAATTCCGGGCATACGCTCAAGTCCCATATTCTTCTATGGACATTCCGGGGCCGTCGAATAATGTGTCTGGGTCCGTTTACCCAAAATATTGACCGAAGTCAACTTAATTCAATTTTCAAAGGCAAAATTTAGTATTTTCTCTAATTTTTCACATAAGGGCTTTCCGGACATACGTCCGGACTATGCACACAAATCAAGGTGAGACAAAAAGAGGTTTTTAAGGTCTCAGCACACAGAATTGACTTTTAAATGTCACGACCCCAATCCCAGTCGTGATGGCGCCCAACACAACTGCTAGGCAAGCCCGACCATTTGCACTCTCAACCCGAGCATGAAGCTCAAACCAATTATTTAATTACCATCAATAGCTATGAAGCTAAAGGTTTTAACTGATAAATAGAAATAAGCCGAAGAATCTCCCAAAGACCCGGGGGACATGAGTCTAGAGCCTCTAACAATACAGAGTAACAAGACTCCAATACTGCAATTTTTTTCAAAACTGCGGAAATAATAATGAGGGAATAGGGAAGAGTCGGGTCCTGCGGACGTCAGGCAGCTACCTCGACAACTCTAAATAAACTCTGAAGCAACGACTAGCTCAGCTAAGCTCCCAAAATACCTGAATCTGCACACATGGTGCAGGGAGTAAAGTGAGTACTTCCAACTCAGTGGTAATAAAAGTAAATAATGTTGAGAGGAAAGAAACCACGCAAGAGCACTATCCCATGCTATAAAATACTGAACAACACTTTTTAGACAACAGTACTTTCATAAAAATCCTTTATAACATATCTGGCTCATTTTAAAACCTCTTTTGAAAACATATCTTTCTTTCATTATTGACAGTTAAGTACATTAATATGATATCAAGTAGTGCAAGTCCGCACACAAATCAGCCCCTCGGGCTCAGCACTCCTTTAGAAATTTACACCAGGGTATCTGGTCATCAAGGCAGGTAGTACATGTATGCCAATAATGTATGAGTGCTAGATGTCATGCCACGTAATACAACCAGAAGCCAATGCATGAATGCAATGCACATGACCGCTACGGTGCGTAGCCCGATCCATTTAGGTACCCTACTCTCACTGGGAGTGTGTACAGACTCCGTAGGGGCTCCTACAGCCCAAGCGCTATAATACTGTGGCGTGCAGTCTGATCCACATAATATATCACTGTGGCTACAGTCCGATCCATAAAATATACTACTGCGGCGTGCAGTCCGATCCATATAATATACTACTGCGGCGTGCAGTCCGATCCATGCATGTATATGTATATACTGCTGCGGCGTGCAGCCCGATCCATATCTCAATCCATAAATGCACACATAACACTGCTGCAGCACGCAGCTCGATCCATGCTCAGTCCAACAATGCACATAAGCCCCTTGGGCAATAGTAAAATAGCAGTTCTCAGCTCAAAACGTCAGAAAAATATCATTTAAGTTTTCAAATCTTAGAAAGATGGCTGAGTTTGCAAAACAGTATTTAGAACCTTGGACTGAGATCAAATAATATGCAACGTAATGCAAAAACAATGATATCAATCCCTGAAGGATTCAAATAATCGGCACGAAGCCCAAAACATGGCAATCAGCCCAAATCATGATAGCATCAATTAGTTTTCAATCAATCACGCAGCAAAATCAACAACCGAGATGGACCAAGTCATAATCCCCAATAGTGCTCTACCCCACGCTCATACCTGCCGTGCAAGTCACCATAATACAACACTATGATGTGCAAATTCGGGGTTTCAAACCCTCAGGATATCATTCACAAGTATTACTCACCTCGAACCGGTGAAATTCCTCGCTCGCGACGTCTTTGCCCCTAAAATTGGCCTCCACGCGCGTCAAATCTAACCAAAATCAGTACAAATATATCATAATATGCTAATAGGACAACACCCAATCGAAAACAATCGAAATATAACAAAAATCTCGAAACTAGCAAAACCCGAGCCCCGGGCCCGCTTCTTGAAAAATTACGAAATTAACATTCACGGATTCCTTATCTCGCCACGAGTCCGTACATACCAAGAACACCCAAATCGGACCACAAATGGCCCCTCAAATCCCAAATTTAGAATTTTTACTTCAAGCCCTAATTTCATATGATTTGGCTATGTTTTCATGAATTTCAAGGATGATTCTTTAATAAAATCATGTATTTAACTCATAAAACGTACCTCCAACGATTCCCAGTCGAAAACCCTTCAATTACCGTCCAAAAGCTCCCAAAGCTTGCTCAAAATGGTGAGAAATGGGTTTGGTTCGCGGCTGAAATGTTTATAACCTTTCTGCCCAGCTCCAGGCATTTACTCTATGCGATCGCGTCCCATGCCACGCGATTGCGGAGAACAAATTTCCAGTCCCTCAATTAACCTTATGCGATCGTGTCCCAATCCACGCGATTGGGAGAACAAAAAACCAAGGCTCCAAAATCGGCTTATGCGATCGCAGCCTTACTTACGCGATTGCACTGCTTCAGAAACCATACCTATGTGATCACACAACACACTCCGCGATCGCATTGCACAATCACTCCTCAGGACTTCAGGTCCATTTAACACTTCGCAATCGCATTGCACCTTTTTGCAATCGCAATGAACAACTTCCACAACCTATGCGATCGCATGCCCTTTTCTGCGATCCGATGAACAATCAGCAGGCCTCCCCAAAACCTTCTGTGCGATCGCAGTAGCACCCCTACGATCGCGATGAACAAAAGGTCTGCAACACACCAGCAGATTTTCTGCAACTTTCAAAGGCCAATATTGGTCCGATTGACCACCCGAAATCACCCCGAGGCCCCCCGGGACCTCAACCAAAAATATCAACGCATCCCATAACATCATACGAACTTGTTCCAATCATCAAAACACGTCAAACAACACGAAAATCATCAATTCACCATAGATTCAAGCCTAAGTTTATCAAATTCTTCCGAAACTCACATTCGATCAAAAACCCGACCAAACGACATCCGAATGACCTGAAAATTTGCAGACATATCCAAAATAACCTAACGAAGCTATTGCAACTCTCAGAATTCCATTCCGACCCTCGGATCAAAATCTCACCTACCAACCGGAATTCGCCAAAATTCCAACTTCACCAATTCAAGCTTATTTCTACACCGGACCTTGAAATTCGATTCTGATCGCACTCCTAAGTCAAAAATCATCCCCCGGAGCTAACCGAACCACCAGAATTCACATCCGAGCCCTCTAACCACATAGTCAACTTCCGGTTGACTTTTCTAAAACAAGCTTCCTTCTAAGAGGCTAAGTGCCTCATTTCCAAATAAAACCAATGCAATTACACCCGATCAACTCAAAAACCGATATTGAAACATGAAGCAACACAATAAGGGGGAAACGGGGCGGGGCGGTAACTCACGTAACGATGGGTCGGGTCGTCACATTAAATCCATGGGTCATCACATCCTCCACCTCTAAAACAGCCGTTCATCATCGAACGGACATAGAAAAGAAGTACCTGATTCGGGAAAAAGATAGGGATATCAGCTCAGCATATCGTACTCGGACTCCCAGTTCGTTGCCTCAACAGGCTGATCTCTCCACTGCACACGAACTGAAGGGAAATTCTTTGATCTCGACTGATGGACCTGCCTGTCTAGAATGGCCACTGGCTCCTCCTCATAGGTCAAGTCCTTGTCCAACTAGACAGTGCTGAAGTCTAACACATGGGATGGATCGCCGTGATACTTCTGAATCATGGACACATAAAACACTGGGTGCGCAACTGATAAACTCGGCAACAATGCAAGTCTGTAAGCCATATCTCCTACTCGATCAAGAATCTTAAAAGGACCAATGAATCTACGACTTAGCTTTCCCTTCTTCCAAAATCTCATCACGCCCTTCATGGGCGATACCCGAAGCAAAACTCGCTCTCCGACCATGAATGCCACATCATGAAACTTACGGTAGGTTTAACTTTTTTACCTGGACTGAGCTGTACGCAGCCTATCCTAAATGATCTTAACCTTATCCAAGGCATTCTAAACTAAATTTGTACCCAAAAACCGAGCCTCTCCCGGCTCAAACCACCCAACCGGCGACCGATACCACCTACCATATAATGCCTCATAAGGAGCCATCGGAATACTCGACTGATAACTGTTGTTGTAGGAAAACGCAGCTAATGGCAAAAAACTGATCCTAAGGACCTCCAAAGTCAATAACACATGCTCGAATCATATCCTCCAATATCTGAATAGTACGCTCGGACTATCCGTGTGTCTGAGGATGAAATGTCGTGCTCAACTCGACCCACGTACCCAACTCACGCTGTACTGCCCTCTAGAAATGCGAGGTAAACTGTGTACCCTGATAAAAAATGATAGACACGGGCAAACCATGAAGACGAACGATCTCCCAGATATAAATCTCTGCCACCGCTCAGAAGAATAGAAAACTGCCACTGGAATGAAATGCACTGACTTGGTCAGCCTATCTATTATAACCCACACTACATCGAACTTCCTCTGAGTCTATGGGAGTCCAACAACGAAGTCTATAGTGATACGCTCCCACTTCCACTCAGGAATCTCAATCTTCTGAAACAAACCTCCAGGTCTCTGATGCTCGTACTTTACCTGCTGATAATTCAAACACCGAGCTACATACGTGACAATATCCTTCTTTATCCTCCTCCACCAATAATGCTGGCACGGGTCCTGTTACATCTTAGCGGCGCCTGGATGAATAGAATACCAGGAACTGTGGGCCTCCTCTAGAATCAACTCACGGAGTCCATCCATATTAGGCACACAAACACGACCTTCAATCCTCAAAACTCCATCATCTCTGACTGTAACCTGCTTGGCACATCCGTGCTGCATTGTGTCTCTAAGGACAAGCAAATAAGGATCATCATATTGTCGCTCTCGGATACTCTCAAATAATGAAGAATAAGCGACTGTGCAAGCTAGAACATGACCGGGCTCAGAAATATCCAACCCCATGAACTGAATGGATAAATCCTAAACATCCAAATCAAACATCATCTTACCGATCGGAATATACGCAAGGCTGCCCATACTGGCTGACTTCCTACTCAAGGCATCGACCACTATATTGGCCTTCCCCGGATGATACAAGATGGTGATATCTTAGTCTTTCAATAGCACCAACCACCTCCTCTGCCTCAAATTTAGTTCCTTCTACTTGAACAAGTATTGAAAACTCTCGTGATCGGTAAACACCTCACATGACACACCATATAAGTAATGCCTCCAAATCTTCAACGCGTGAACAATGGATGATAACTCCAAATCATGAACTGGATAATTCTTCTCGTGGATCTTCAACTATTGTGAAGCATATACAATAACCTTGCCATTCTGCATCAACACTGCACCAAGCCCAATACGAGATGCATCACAATATACCGTATATGGCCCTAAACCTGTGGGCAATACCAGCACCGACGTCGTAGTCAAAGCTGTCTTGAGCTTCTGAAAGCTCGCCTCACACTCATCCGACCACTTGAACTAGGCACCTTTATGGGTCATCAGGGCTGTAATAGATGAAAACCCATCCACAAACCAGTGGTAATAGCCCGTCAAATCCAAGAGGCTCCTGATCCTTATAGCTGATGTGGGTCTAGGCTAGTCCTTGACTGCCGCAATCTTCTTAGTATCCACCTGAATACCCTCTGCTGATATAATATGTCCCAAGAATGCCACTGAACTCAACCAAAACTCACACTTTAAAAACTTAGCATATAACTGACTGTCCCTCAGAGTCTGGAGGATGACTCAAAGATGCTGCTCATGATCCTCCCAGCTGTGGGAATAGACCAAAATATCATTAATGAAGACAATCACGAAGGAATCCAAATAAGGCTTGAACACTCGGTTCATCAAATCCATAAAAGCTGTTGGGGAATTTGTCAACTCGAATGACATCACTAAGAACTCATAATGCCCATACCAATTGCAAAAAGTTGTCTTAGGGACATCGGATGTCCTAATCCTCGATTGATGCTAGCTAGTCTCAAATAAATCTTCGAAAATACTTTGGCACCCTAAAGCTGATCAAACAAATCAATAATCTTCGGCAATGGATACTTGTTTTTTTATGGTGACTTTGTTCAACTGCCGATAATCTATGCACATCTTTATCGACCCATCCTTCTTCTTAACGAACAACACTGGCACACCCCATGACGAGACACTTAGTCTAATAAAGCCTTTATCCAGCAAGTCCTGCAACTATTCGTTTAATTCTTTCAACTCTAGCGGGGCCATACGATATGGCAGAATAAAAATAGCCTGAGTGCCCTGAGCCAAATTAATATCCCTATTGGGTGGCATCCCCAACAAGTTTGAAGGAAATACCTCTGGAAACTCACGAACAAGGGGCACATAATCCATAGAAGGAACCTCAACACTGGAATCGCGAACATACGCCAAATAGGCCAAACATACCTTGTCAACCATACGCCGAGCCTTCATATATGAGATAACCCTACTGGTAGAATGACCAGGAGTCCTTCTCCACTCCAAACGAGGCAACCCCGGTAATGCTAAGGTCATGTTCTTAGCATGACAATCCAATATAGCATGATAAGGGGATAAACCATTCCATCCCCAAAATGACATCGAAATCCACCATGTCGAGAAGTAGGAGATCTACCCAGGTCTCAAGACCCCTAATAACAACCATGAAAGCACGATAAACACGATCTACCACAATAGAATCACCCACCAATGTAGACACATATACATGAGCACTCAAAGAATCATGAGGCACAACCATATAAGGGAAAAAATAAGATGATACGTAAGAATATGTGGACCATGTGTTAGTTTGTATGAGTCCACCAAATAGTAGACTACCCGATCCTCTACAAGATTCTGTTGAGAATGCTAATAGAGTGGTACGGAAATAAGGCAGAGGATTTTTACGTGGAAAAATCCCTCACAAGGGGATCAAAAAACCACGACCTACACCTGTAGCATTTTAACTTCATTAACTTGTAAAGAACCTATTACAAACCACTTTGGAATGATTCAATTGCAAAGGATTTACTCAACTAACTTGTGGTACTCTTACCACAAGCCACTTTGTGACTTCCTAGTTACAAAGGCTTTTTGTAACTTGTGATGCTCTCACCACAAGCCACTTTGTAACTCTACAATTACAAAGACTTTTACTTATGACTAAATCTAGTCACAACATAAACTCAAGGAGTTTACGGATTTACAAGAGGATTCCTAATCAAAAGCTTCTATCTAAGTAGTTTAGGATATATAATAAGTACAATAACAAAGTTACAACTCAAGTAGGACAACAACAAGCTATCTTTTAGGAACTGGTCTGTAGTTGCATTCAACTTTGTTCTTCAAGCTTGAGAGGATTAATTTCTCTATTTTGGCAAAAAGCTTGAATAAGAAACTAAAACCTTCAAGTGATGTTTTGTATAAAACTCATTGTAGGTACATCTTGATCATATCACTTGAAATGATGTGAGCACTTTATTTGGTTAGAGAATGAGTGGGTGCTGGAGACAATGCATTGCAGTAGAAACAGTACCGTCAGTCACTTCATTTCTAGCTGTGTTCAATTGACTTTGTACTGCTATGAGGAAACCATAAGAGTATCAGGTCCTTATGTAGGTTCCTAGCCCCTGAAGCTGCATGATTTTACCTTTAGCTGGAATCCGTAAAAGCTTGTTGTATAGTCCAAGTAGGTCAGGTTCCATATCTAGTTCTTAATAGTAAGTTTGTTAGATTATCAAAACATAAGGCAAGAATATTTAAAACCATCAATTTACCCCTTTTGATGATGGAAAACCTAACATTTATAGAGTTGATTTAGAGCAGTAAGAACCAGTTAAGTAAAAGAGGAACACAGGGTCCCCCCCTAAGATTATGCCTTATTGTAACAATGAGTTCCCCCTGAGTTGATGGTCGTCCGTATTATTTTTCCCCCTTTTGGCATCTTTACAAAAAATAGAATAACAACATAAAGAAGTCTAACTAAGCTAACTCGTGCCACATATATGCAAACAAATCATGATAGAGAATAGAACGCAGAAAGAGAGTACTCACATAATAAAATGTGGATTGACATTAATAAAGATTTAATATGCCTTTGCTTTGAAAAAGCAAAAGGCAACATTGGATTTGTTAACGGGAGCAATAGTGTTTCATCCCAACCACACAAAAAAAAAAACAAAAACATCTGCCAAAACATCTTACTAAAGGGTTAATTAGGGGGCACTAGGAGTAAAAGGCTTGGTAGCTGCAGCAAGTGTTTGGAGAATGAAGTCTATTCGGGCGTTTGCCGACTTTTTCTCATTGAGCAGTTCTGCTTCCAGGTTCTCTACTTGTGCCCTGAGATCAGCATTCTCCTGTGTCAAACAAGCCATTTCATCATTTGACATCGGAACCCCTCGGGTTTACTGACCTTCCAGGATAACATTCCTGGCCTTCAACCGACGAATTTCCTCAGTTGCACTGTTCCGAGCATTTATAAGCTGTGAAACGGTTGATGTACTTCCTATCCCCCCATGCTTTTCCACACACTTGCACTCTTCCAAAGTCGTCTATGCAAAAGTCTACTTCCTAGTCCCCACTTTGCCCGTCCCCAGTGGGACTTAAAAAAATTCCTAGTCCCCATTTTGCCCGTCTATGAGAAGGCTATGATTACCATCTTTGAAAGTAGTAACCTTTTGCATGTGTTCCATCATACTAGTAGGCATACTCACATGAGTAAAATTGTCTAGTTGCTCCATCAAGAATAGGTTAGACTTAGAAGTCACTAACCTCCTTTCAGCTCGAGGCAATAGAACTTTGTTAACTAATTCAAACAACATCTGGTCCCCTTTCTGTTATCGTTGTCTTTTACCACTTCATTTATGAAGTTATACTGACACACATATCTTACACTGGACACACCAGCTGTAGGAACTTTTAAAATCTCTCCAAGCTGTTGATACGCAATTTTTTCCTATGTATTTTTTATACTGAAAATACTTTCAAAATAGAATGTGTATGCATATATAAACATGCCCAAGAACTTTGATATTTTTTCCTTAATTTTTAAGATTTATAAAAATCAATTTATTATCCATTCTAGCAGTACAAAAATCAATAGTTATTCCCAAAATTATCATTTTGGTGAATAATTTATTTTATTTTCATATTTATACTAAAATATAATTAAGGTGATTTTTGTATATTTTAATAAATTTATTTGGTATTTTTTAAGTCAAATTGTATATAATTACAATTATAGCCTATTTTATGATTAACAACATTTTACAATTATAAAATCATTTCCAGTTTTCAGACCCCTCTGGCTTCCCCTTTAATTTGATCAACGACCGTGATTTTGCCTTTACATTTTAATTCCCTAACCTCCCTTACCCTAGTTCACTCTATCAGATGTGCCGCCTTTGAAGTCTCTTCATCTCCCAAATCCTATCTAGCCCTCCCCGAAACCCTAGCTGATTCCCACCTATTTCCGAAAATCATGGCCCGTGCTCACTCTCTCTCACCATTAAACCTAAGCCACGTGTAGGTTGAAGGACGATTTCAATAGCTCCTTTTAGATATGTCTCAGATGTGTAAGATCTATGGCCTCTCTGGCCATTTGCCAGCGTGTTCGAGCAATATGAGTCTTTTTCGACTCAGGATCCGACTTTCCTCAAGACCTTCTCATTCTAGGGTCTTCTCTGTTGTTTTAAACCGTCTAAGGTTCTACACTTGCCTATTTCTTTCAAATCTGTGACATGCTTGGCCTTTACGTGACGTTTTAAGACTTTTACCCAAATTTCCTTTTCAAAATTGTTCAAATTCAATTTTTAGGGTTTCTGGGAAAATTTCTTTAAGTGTTTTCTAACTCTTTTGTTCTCTCTTTATATGCGTTTTATACCCGTATGTTCATTTCTTATTGTGATCAAGTTTGCTCTCTCTTGTTTCTTTTCTGATTATGCTAGACTTTCTTTTTTCCGTTCTTTGTTCTCATGAAACTCGGTTTGTTGATCCTCATTCTCTGCTATTTGTGTTTAAGTTTGAGCTATTTGATTTTGTTTCACCTTACTGAGTTCTGTTCATGTTCCTGCTAGCATGTTTTTACCTATTTTGTTTAAAACTTGTAGCCTCCCTTTCCTTTGAACTTGTTTGTATATGTTTGCCTCTCACAAGCCTTTGAAAGGGGTTTCTAAGCCTCTCTCAGTGACCTTGATTTTGTACCTCTTTGTCTGACTCAATTTGAAACCCTAAGATTTTTGGGTTTTCTTTGAGTAAATGGTATTTGGGTTTCACTTTGGAACCCTAGGCTTTCAGACTCACTATGAGCCTGTAATCGAACTTGAATCATGTTTTCTTGTGACTCTGAAACTTTCATTGCTAGACTCTCTGTTTGTTTGAACTGTATGCTTTTTATATGAGAAAATATCCTCTTTCAAAGGGTTTCACCAGCCAAGTGATTGATTTTGAAATCCCTTTAATAAGGCTAGTGATTCACCACTGATTTCTTTCGACTGAATCTCCTTTTACCCCATTGACTGTCTTATTTTTGATCCTTTTGTGCAAAAATCCTATACATGTGATGTTTTCCTTAAATACATAGTCTCATGTATTCCCTTTGTGATTCTGTGCCACTGTTTGAATTATTTCTATACTTGTATGACTCTTTCCTTAATTATTTGGGATTCCTTGTGATTACAAGTGGATCCGGGATCCTATTGATTGATTCTTTTCAAGTTGACGCCCTATTTTACTTTATAAACACACTATTATTCCAACTTTCCTTAATTGTTCACTATGTATTTGACCTTGTTTGTGCATTATGTGGTTTCTTTGCCCTAATCAACCCTATTGAACTTATTTCTTTTCCTTGTTCTGCTCTGACTAACCGTTTGAACTAGACTCCTTAATTAAGGGATTCCAGTTGTCTTAATTGGCACCAATTGAGTGTTCCATGTTTGTGCACTATTTGCCTATGTGTTGCTGGTTTTCAAAAACTACATAAAGACCTAGTCTTCCTTCTTTACACACACTAAAAGACACGAACAAATACACTTCTTAATACTTATTTTCTTGCAACACTTTTGGAAATCAACACTTGCCTTTGTTTGAGATCTTTTGGAATTACTTTGTTTGCAACTTGGATCTCTCAAGGCTACTGTCTTCTTACTTGTTTTCCTTTGGAACTGGTATGTCTTTTATTTAAGTTTTCTGCTTCGCCCCCTATGTGTTTACTTTACAGTTTCAGACTTTTGTTTACTTTACTGCTCATGTTCAGCAATTTGTGATAAATACTGCCTTTCTTTGCTTTTGTTTCTGCTATGAATCTCTACCCCTATTACCTCCTATATGCTTGAGTTAAGGTCATGCCCTGACAGTATCTTAATTACTACCCAGGCCATAACCTGATCCACAATGGATCCTAACTCTCAATGTTTGGCTAATAGGGTTGTCAGGGGTGTGCCAGCATTCCAATTGCTGGGCATGACCACTAGCCTGCCATGCCTCTCCCTTTCCCCTATGCACTTACACTTACTCTTAGACTCTTAAGTTTTGCCCCTCTCTTATGAGCCTTGCTTTGGGACCTTGAGTTCCCTCTAAACTGGGACATCTGAGGGCTGGCATTTCCACATTGCACTGTGTTCTTAATTCTGTAATGTTTTGGGGTGTAAGCACTGTCCGAAATCCTTTGAGATTCTTGGGAACTCTGACACACCTCAAATATGAGAAAGTCTTTTGGAAATCTGGTCCTGAAAGTTTGTTTATCTCAAATTGTTGGACTTTGAGTCTGAATTAGGCTGTTTGGATGTAGCCGGAACTTCGGATGTAATTTTTACTTTTCCTTTTTCTAATTAATTCAGGACTATAATAATTTGTAATAACTGTTGGGGGTGGTTAGTGAAAAGGGGAGGGTTACTTATTATATGCATAAGGGTAGACATCATGCTCATTAGGTATTTACTTATGCAAATCATGGCAAGTTCTGCACTTCTGCATTTTTCATATAGAAATCCTGCTTTAGGTTCTGCACTTCTACATTTTTCACACAGAAATCGTATTTTAGGTTCTGCATTTCTCATACAGAAATCTTGTTTTAGGTTATGTACTTCCAACATTTTCATATAGAGATCCTGTTTTAGGTTCTGCATTTTTCATATAGAAATCCCGCTTTAAGTTCTGCACCTTTTTTGCATTTTAGAAATCCTGCCTATAAGTTCTGCATATATAGCATATCGATAACTCTTTTTTCCATTTCTGCATCCTATATAGAAAACATGCCCATAGGATTCTGCATTCCGCTTATCACATTGAAAGCATGTCTGTAGGGTTTCCTAAATTCTGTATATGTACCCATCATTAGGTAAACGATATATAGGTTTGAATAATAAAATCAGTGCTTAGATATCATGTCTATAGGGTTTCTGCATTTTTTTTTTGTAAAAATCAATCATACTTAGAAAGCATGCCTATAGGAGTAATCAATCAATTTTAATCCCTTAACTCGCTAATAAGTTTAAAACTAGTAACAACGTTGTTTAAGCGCGTATGGAATTCATGTCCCTGATATTAATAAATCTACTTCTGAAACCAGTATCTTTCTCCCGTATTTAGATGTCCTGCCTATAGATCTTACTTAGGCAAACTTTAGGTATGTTAATTAACGGTATCCGTCTTTGATAACTACATCCAGACAAGGCTAATTTGGACTCCTCATCTGAAAAATATGCAATGAATCAGCATTCTTACGTTACGTTTAATTAAAGACCTAACCAGTATTTGAACCCATGCTATGTATTTGCCTTTAAATGAGGAGGCACGTGTGAGCCCTAACTGTTGTTTGTTTGCCCCCTATTTTATTATATGTTTTGTTTGTCGCCTAGATTTTTATCCTTTTTTAAACTTCTGAAAAGCCCCAACTCCCTTCCCTTTAGGACTAGTAGTCCCAAATGCCTCCGGGACTGATAAGATCGGGGCGGGTAATAGCATGCAATAAGTAATGAAACCTTTCCGTGTTTAATACCTTAATAGGGTGGGAAAGGGTAGATATGGATATGATGACCGGAGTGCTAATAACATGCGTAGCCCCTCTTTGAGGAGTGATTACCAAGTATTGCATTAATGTTATTCATATTTTGAATAAACCTAGGACCCCTTCCTTTTACTTGTTCATATTTGTTCAATACTTCTGCTCAAATTTCTTCTTTCTTTCTTTTCTTCAAAAATTGATTTACTACAATATTATGTAAAAACTCCTTCTATTTGAGCCCTACTTTCTTGCTTGATTATGTGAAGTCACAATTATAACATGGTTGGGAACCACACTAGTGGATCTTGAGGGGTGCCTAACACCTTCCCCTCGAGATAATTTCTAGCCCTTACCCAAACTCTGGTTCTTCAACTCAAACCCTTCTTAGTGTGCTAATGCACTTAATCATTAGGTGGCGACTCTCCAAACTCAAAGATATGCTTCACAGAAGGAAGGGTTGAATCAGTCCACTAAGGGATGATCTTATACATGATTTCAGCGAAGTGTTCAAGTCAATGACAACAGCCTGCATCCTATTGTTAGAGGCTTTCTTTGCTCAGGATGCCCTTTTTTCTCAGAAGAGTTAGGGAAGGCAAAGGAAGAAAGCATGCTCCCACAGATACGCATGATAAGGGGGTGTGGGGACAACCAGGCCGTCCCAACAATTGTTGCAAAGGATATAAATATGAATATGAAAAAAAGGTAACCGCCTGGAGAGTCGTTTTTTAGTGGAATGTTGAAATCGATGAAAGAACATGAAACCATTCTATTTCAATAGAGGTACGAGAAACGATTGGGGGCAATGAAATAGGTGAAGTGGTTGGATTTTGCGAGCTGTTCCAACCACTGCCTTTTCGCCTAACCCATTCGTTCACAGCTTCGCCACTCTACCGAGGGTCGAGCTACCATGCACTTGAAACCTCATAAATTCGCTTTTCTTCAATGAGAATATAAATAAAACTAGCAATTTTGCTTCATCGTCTGTGATAACTTCTTCGGATTTGCGTGAACTAGCGGACCGATCACTAAGTGGGGATGCTTCTTCCAGCCTTGCTGGCTAGCTCGTGCAATCAAGGAAAAATGCCTTCGCCGTCTGGATCTCAAAGAGAAAGATAAATTTATTTCATCTGTAACTACAAGATAGGATTTTATATCCGCCTATGATAGTGAGCCTCGAACGAGGCCCTTTGATGGGCATAAAGAAATCTTCTTGGTAGCAACCACAAAACCAATAGAACAAGGGTTAGCTCCACAGCAGGTCTACAAGCAAGGTAAGTAGGTCCATTACTAGCCGGCTCTGTACCAAAAAGACCTAACAGATGACTCGTATATAGGGAATTAAGATAGGGAATACTTTCCTCTATAAAAAGGATCGGTTGAGCAATAGGTTCTATGGGAGGCAGATCAAAGTCCAAACCTTTCTTTATGATATAAGGAGTGCACGAAACTTCATAAAGAGTGAATAAAATTCACTTTATACCCATATCCCTGGAACAACTGTAAAATAAACTCCATCTTAGTGGTTGGAGGGGAAGAAAAGTGTTGTTTTGTCGCAACAGCTATTGGGATTGGTCGAGTTCCAGTGGGGATGTAAATGTAAATGGGTATACACAGTGAAATTCCAGCCAAGTGGGGAGATTGAGAGATATAAAGCAAGGTTAGTGGCAAGAGGATTCACACAAAAAGTCATAGAAAACCCAGTAGCTACTTGTACTAAAAACAAGTAAGCGTGATTCCGCCTAAGTCATTGTGGACTCGTACAAGGATATTGAGTAGACGGTTGATATATCAGACTCGACCCTTTCCTAGGTTGTTTCGATCAGGCCAAATAGTCGATTAGTAGTATGCCTGAGATTGTTTTATGCCCGAAACTTGGGTTATAGAATTTCCCGCTAAGGGGCTACGTGTATGAGAAAAAGAAGAGTCCTTTCGAAGGCTTTGTATCAGACATCTTCGCTCTGAGGAATGCCCAGTTTAACCAAAATCATCTCGTTAGCTTTTAGAGTCATCCCTTATCCTTATATTCTAGGCGAGGAGGGAAATTTAGAATAAATAGCCCCAGAAAAAACTACAAACTAGTCAAACGACAATCTACCTTATTCTTCTCCCATTCGGGACCCCTGGAACGGAATGAGATAAGAATCCCTGGAGGCCCTTAGTTGAATACCGATCAAAATTGTTTGAAAATTTTAAACTTTTCCAATATAGAATTATTAATTATGTTAAATACCCCGAAAAGCCTGGATCTATTGTGGATGTTCCTGCGGGAAAGGCTATGCTAGGGCGTATGGTCGATGGCTTGGGAGTACCTATTGATGGAAGGGGTGTTTCTAGCTCTAGTTTCGGATGAGCTTCTCCCAATTATATCTGGTAATAGAATAGAGCGGCTTGCTCTGAACAAGACTCCAATTCCTCAAAAGGGAATAGAGTTGTCCTCCCAAATGTCGTAAACCCGATTTCGCCTTTAAAAGAAAAAAAGGACATTGACAGCATGTCGACTCTGCTGAGGATATTCTTTAGGCTTTTACCACTTCATGTTATTTGTGACTTTATTGATTCTTTATTTCTGTTATTTAATGTCTTTATCTCTCTTCTACTTCGAAACTGAGTTGGCTCTTTATTTTCTTTTCTTTAATGCTTTTACCGTTTTCCTTCAATACTGTTGTAATTATGAGAAATTATTGTAATCATTATTTTATGAACGTGCAAATGCGTGACAACTTGTTTCATTCTTGTAAATTGCATCTTCCACATCATATTCCACTCGTGCCAAACAAAATGCCATAGCAACGCTTATAATGAGTGGTTGCACCTTTCCAATATATCACCCCCAAATTTGGTAAAGGCGTATTTGCGGCAAAACCAATCGATCAGCGATGCAGTCGACGGTTCTGTGTCTTTCCCTCTTGAGTTGTCCGCTCAAGGGTACCGTTCTAACACCGCATAGAAAATTTACTCTATTCAATTGTGCATGCCTCACTATCAAACCTAGTCGAGTCAGTTATGTTGTCCGCATAATGACTCTTTAAGATAGCCTTGTCCAAAGTCCACTGGGTTTCCTTGAATCCCAAACGGACACCACCACATTCTGTGCATTTATTCGGAGAACTAAATGTTTCCTATGCTAATTATTAGTTTAAATAGTCGAGTCCGAGGGGTAAGGGTCTAACACTCTATTTTGTAGCAAATGAGGCACGAAGTCCCCAGATTCGGCATGGTAGCCCACATCCACCCAAGGTTGCTAAGCTGGTGGAAAGACCTTCATTCCAGTGATCAGGCCCTCGTCCACAAATACTTGGGGAATTTGCCTTCTCTTTTGAAAATCCAACCCGACAACAAAATCATAGAGGCTTCAACTCTATTCTGGGATGCCGACAGATCTGTGTTCCGCTTCAGAGACCTTGAGATGACACCTTTGCTCGAGGAAATAGGGGGATTAGCTGGAATTCCATGGAGACTCCGGGTTCGCTTATGTCAGAGAACCGCAAGGGTAGGGGTTTCCTCAAAATGATGGGACTAAAGAAGAATGCAGACTTGACCTGCCTGAAGGATTCCTACATTCCTTTCGACTACCTGTACAAGAGGTACGACCATAACAAGTCCTACCGCACTTACCCAGATGAATTCACCCTCACATCATTGGGGCATATCCACTGAAGAGTCTTCATCTTCATGTTCTGTTTTTTGGGGATGATAGTATTTCCTATGAAGAAGGCTAGGATCCATACCAGACTGGCCATGGTCACCAAGACTTTGATGGAAGGAATTGGGGGACAACCTTTTAGCATAGTACCTATGATTGTTGCTAAGATATACCGAGCCCTGGAAAGGTGTCAATGAAGGGCCAAACACTTTGAGGGTTGTAACTTATTACTTCAACTCTGGCTCATGGAACACCTCCAAAGGGGTTAATATCGACAAAAGATTCTACGCAGAGATTGGGATGATCATATCGGCTTCCATCAGCCAAGGTGAATGAATTATATGCCTAACATGTTTTCCCAACCAGAAGATGCTAAAGGGTGGGTAGAGTTGTTCGAAAATCTGAAAGAAGGTCAAGTGCAGTGGATGTTCGAATGATTTCCTACTAAAGAGTTCATTGTCTGATCTCGGGATGCACTGTTTCTTATACTCATCGGTCTGAGAGGAACTTATCCTTATGTCCATCTCCGAGTCATGAGGCAGGCAGGAAGAAAACAGGTACCAAGGGTCGACAAGATGAGCCACTTCAGGGCAGACTTTCAAGACGACGATAGTCCGTACAAGTGTCAAGCTCAACACATGTGGCATTGCAAAATCATCTTGGGAAAGGATTCCATAGAACCAGACAGGTACCATGCTGGTTATACTCCATACTA
Organism: Nicotiana glauca; assembly: GCA_026770625.1. Classification (NCBI taxonomy): domain Eukaryota; kingdom Viridiplantae; phylum Streptophyta; class Magnoliopsida; order Solanales; family Solanaceae; genus Nicotiana; species Nicotiana glauca. The sequence continues at coordinate 67,131 of MU739859.1, forward strand.
TCCAAGTTGGTTGGAAGACAATCATGGTGGGTTAGGACAACCTGGGTTTGTTCAAGGTCACAGGGTCATCGAAAAAAAGGCTGAAGTACAGGTTAAGTACAATCAATTGCGCAAGAGGATTCGGGAATGCGAAAGTAAGCACCAGGAAATTCAAGAAGCCTATCAAAAGCTGATTGAAGAATAGAAAGATATAATTGTCAACGCCAACAAGCGACTGGGGTATTTGGAGCGTGGTTTAGTGGAGCTGGAAAGGAAGTTCATCCAGAGGATTGAAAATTGCCAGAACGCTGAAGAAAACGAAGGAGGACACTTGGCTAGAGCTTACTTGCTGCTGGGACTGGGTGAGCTGGTGAAGTTGTTCGATGTAGCTAGAGATGCCGAGTCCGGGGAAGGTCCTTCTCGGACCAAATAGATAGGATTCTCTTCTTTTTGCTTTAAATGTAATAAGGCCAATGGCTATTAGTGACATTTTATTTTCCACAATTTTAGTGTCATTTTGGGATTCATCTTATTTTTATCAATACAATGAGTCATTTAGCATCATAAGTTCTCCAAATCAATTTGTCGCTAGGCCTACCTCGGAAAAAATGAGGCTCCCAAATTAGGACACGATTTATATTCTTGCACTATGTGTTTAAATATCACAATGTTTTTCTCCTCACAATCCACACTAATTTGTTACCTTTTTGTTTTATTCCCCTTCCCCAAAGGTTAGTTCGTGCACTCTGACATGATCATCTTAAGCAGAGGGGCACACCTGAACAATTGGTCCATCAGAACCATCAGTGCCCGGAAAGCTTCGGGGTAGCAAGGTTGAACAAAGCACCATGCATCATCTTTATTTTGCTAGTTGACTTTCTTTCCGCATTTTAATTTTGAAATAAGAGCTCCAATGTTCCAAACAATTATGAAATGTATCAAAGCATTTTTGTTTCTTATAAATATTGCTCTTATTATTCTTCATAGTTTACTTATTTACTCAGTATTACTGTTACTTATCTTGATGAACCGATGATTGTGACTTGCAACGAAATAATACAATAAATGGATATAGGCTCAGAAGAAGATGATATACCAGTAGAGGTTGTTAAAAAGGTTGAATATTTTGAGAATAGGCCTAATTCCAACATGGATGAGACTGAAGTTGTTAACTTGGGAGATACAGAAAATGTCAAAGAAACGTGCATCAGTGTTCATCTGTCACTATCAGAAAAGGAAGAGTACAAGGAATTCCTAAGGGGATATGAGTACATATTCACCTGGTCGTATGATGATATGACTGGTCTCAGTACATCTATTGTAGCTCACAAATTGCCAACCGATCCGACATGTCCCGGGGTAAAATAGAAGCTCAGGAAATTCAAATCTGACATGAGTTTGAAAATCAAGGAAGAAGTCACCAAACAAGTCAAAGCCAAGGTTCTCAGGGTAGTGGAGTATCCAAATGGTTAGCCAATACTGTACTGGTTCCGAAGAAGGACGGGAAGGTTAGAGACCGAGACCTCAACCGGGCTAGTCCAAAAGACGACTTCCCCTTGCCAAACATACACATTCTAATTGACAACTGTGCCAAATATGAACTACAGTCATTCATCGATTATTTTGTTGGGTATCATCAGATATGGATGGACAAGGAAGACGTAGAGAAAACAACTTTCATTATGTCGTGGGGAATGTATTGTTACAAGATGATGTCGTTTGGGTTAAATAATGGCAGGGCCACCTACATGAGGGCCATGACTACTATTTTCCATGACAGGATACACAAAAAGATCTAGGTATATGTAGACGACATCATCATCAAATCCAAAAGAGCCACTGACCACATGGAAGATTTGAGGAAGTTCTTCAACAGACTGAGAAGGTACAATCTGAAGCTAAACCCCGCCGAGTGTGCATTCGGGGTTCTCGTCGGAAAACTACTCGTGTTCATCGTGAGTCGCCGAGGAATAGAACTGGATCCATCAAAAGTCAAAGCCATCCAAGAATTGCCACCACCAAAGAACAAGAATGAGGTTATGAGTTTCTTGGGGAGACTTAACTAAATCAGTCGGTTCATAGCTCAGTTCACTGTAATTTGTGAATCGATCTTTAAGATGTTAAAGAAGGATGCCGCTACCAAATGGACTGATGATTGTCAAAAAGCCTTCAATAGAATCAAGGAATACATGTTGACGCCGCCAGTCTTGGTCCCGCCCGAACCAAGTAGACCCCTATTGCTCTACCTTGCAGTATTGGATGGAGCGTTCAGTTATGTTCTGGGGCAACATGATGACACAAGGAGAAAGGAATGTCACACCTCCTTTTTTCGCTACCGCACCCTGTAAAGGGTGTAGTAAAGGGAGTTTTTCCAATTAAAGGACAATCGAAACGAGATTTATTATTAAGAGTTGGAGTCGCCACTTGACAGATTTATGGTGTCCTAAGTCACCGGTTTGAATCCCGAATCGAGGAAAAAGTTGACTCTATATTACAGTCTACGAACCAGAAATCCGAATAAGGAATTCTATTAACCCGGGAGAAGGTGTTAGGCATTCCCGAGTTCTGTGGTTCTAGCAGGGTCGCTTAACTGTCATATTTGGCTTAATTATCTGATTTTAATACATGATGAACTTATGTGCAAATTTTAACTTTTTACTGCTTTTATTATTATTATTTTTAATGATAATTGCAACGTCGTAAAAACGCGTCTCGAACCATGTCACATCAATGTACCCGTGGTAGTTGACACATTTCAACTCCTCTGAGATTTGGATTTGGGTCACATAAATGTGCACCCGAGTTTAAGAAGGTAATATTATTAGAACCACGCCTAAAGAGTCTAATGAGTTATTATCTTCGGGGAAAGCCGTGAAATTCACTAAATGGCCCATCCCGGAATCTAAGTATTTATTTTAACCATTTATTGAGGGCCCCGCAATTTGTGCATTTTATTTGGCGAGGCTCATCTCATTTTTATTTAAAGGTCCACCCTAAAGTGACTATAATTTTTCTATTTATCTGTCTCTAAAAAATAAAAGAAACTACTAAGCAATTATCTTATTTGAAATGGCCCAACCTTATGAATTAATTTTCAAATCATTAGGCCCAAAGCCCACACGAATTAAACAAAATTACTAATGATTGAGGGAATATGAGAATCGTGATTTTACCTAGTTAAACTATAAGACCTATGGTTCATTGTGATTGCAGGAGATATTAGGCTGTTATTATGATATTGCAATGCTAGACTAATTTAAACTTCAAATTCATGATAAACTTGTTAATGCGCTAATTTTCAGTTAAACATGGAGATCCAACTACATTACATTAATACTGCTAATTAACAAAACTAGATCCTCAATCTAATAAGCTAGTGCAGTCCATTATGGTCTAATCCCTGCCACATAAATCGAGTTCTGAAAGCCACAGTGTGAATGAGCACAATCCAGTTATCAAAATCGACTCTATAATTCAATTATACAAAAAAACTAGCACAGATTTACACAATATCCATGAATGAAGTGCTTTAATACACAAATCATGAGCAAATTTGAATCAGAAAGGCTTTGATTCTTCATTTAAAATCACTTCGGTACATTTCAGCTTACAATCAGTCAAGGGGCTATTGTGTACCCGGAAAAGGCAATACATGAATAGGAGAAGAGTAAGTCAGCAGCAGCAGATACCAGTAATCCCGGCAACAACACAACAATAACAGTTTACAGCAACCAGCACATCAAGTTCAACCCAGGAGTGATTCAATGACCCAAAAACCAAACAAACAGACTCGACCAAGAGATGCAATGAAATAGTGTATTTTCTGATTTTCTGTTCTTTAAACACTCAAAGAAGAACAACTCTCAGGATCCTCACTCTTTTCTGATTTCCAGTAGTAAAAGAAAACCAAACTCTCCACCTTTTTAGCCTGTTTTTCTTTTTAGCTCTCCCAATATTTCCTTCAGGGATTCAAAAAAGGACCCCTTATTCTGTCCAAAGTTCCCCTATTTATCTATATTCCAGCCCCCTTCCAGCTCTTGAAAAACATTATTAAAGCCATTCTTTGCCCATGATATTCCATGGATCCCACTATTAAGTGTCTAATTCATTTTTAATTCAATGGTTATAGGTAGTATATTGTTTAATCATTTCTCTTAAAGCTTCCCATGCTACTATGCCTTGTTCTCCACTAACTATTAAATAATGCATCAATTTAATGTTATTAAATACTTAGTGGACAGAGCACTTACACTAATCTCCTTTTACACTTTGAAAAATCCCAAAATACCCCTGAGACTACCCCTGTGATTTACCCTACCCCTGGTTTTGCATTTCAACAGCTATAACCAATTCTCCTATTAACTTAAACTAACAGTTCGGGAACAGAAACTCAAATCAGATCAAATGGCATAAAAAATAGGACCAATGAAACAGGGCAAAAACCTTATTGAACTAACAATATCAGATTTCTAATATAGATACGTAGACTAACCACACTTGAAACGAATTACATTTCTAAATTGACATCAGGCAAAGCAGATTAAACATGATGAGATTAAATATAATGGGAAACCAACTTGGGAAATTGTTACAGATTCAAAACAGATGATCTTGAACATTGATTAGCTTGAAAGAGAACAGGCTAAGATCAGAGAGACCAAACACACATACTAACAATTTTTAGAGAACAAGTGGAAGAAACAACCAAAAAAGCTTAAAGAGATCGACAAATTCATGACAACAAACAAACAAACAATTCACAATACTTGAGCGATCAAACCATTTCATTTAATGACTACTGACTAAGCAATTTATACATTTGTGGAGAACTAATCAGTTCAAACATGGGGACAAAACAAAAAATGAAACAGGAGGAGAAAGGTACTAAAAGCTTAAACAAAACCTCAAAAATAACAAAAGAAAGGAGAATTGGAAAATACCCGGGAATCAAGCGGACCAAAACTGAAAACTCCTCGTCCCTTCGCTTTGGACTGAAGTGGACCTTAATCATGTGTTTCCAATATGGAAACATATGACTAAAGTATAATTCAGTCCAAAAATCCTCACAGTGCGTTGGATTTTAAACTTAGGGCTCATTTTTCTGTGATTTACTACTCGAAGGATTTGGACCTTGTTCGAGGGGGATTAAGGATGGATTTGGGGTGATGGAGTCAAAGAGGTCGTGGGGTGTGAGTCTGGGATGGTTCAGAGGCGGTGGCGCCACCGGGGATCTTGTGGCGGTGGCTAGGGTTCTTAACTAAAAATTGAGATTCAAGGCAACTGGGCTAGATTCGAAGGAAGGTGGGCATCGAATTAGAGTGGGGAGGTCGTGGGGGTTTGATGGTGTAAAGATGAGGGCATTTGGGCCACCGAAACCGCCATGAGGCGATTTCTGGTGGCGGAGGGCGGTGGTTTGCGGCGGCATTACCGGGGGCGTCTCTGAGATTAGAGACGAAGGGGTGAGGGGTCTGATTTAGTTTGGGGGGTAGGGTAATTGGATTTGGTATATTAAAAACCTTGATTAATCAGGGCCGTTGGATGATGGGAACCAACGGTACTGATCGAACCACTTAAAACTAAACGGGGTCGTTTAGGGTAATACGGGGGCAGGTTGAGAGATGGTAACATGTCGGGCTGGATATGGGTTATAGGGGTGACCCTTGGACCATTGGGTTGGTTTGATCCAACGTCTTGGATTAAACATGATAGGAAGACGTCGTTTGGATGTCTTAGAGATGGACTGGTCCGGACCGGGTGAGGGATGAGGTTTTGGGCCTGTGTTTGGGTCCGAATTAAACAGCCCAGTCCGTTCTCTTTTTATTTTCCATTTCTTTTCTTTTCTTTTAATTCCTAATTTAAAAACCAAAATCCTAGATTAAATTACAAAAATCCAATTAACTTATAAAATACTAATTAACTTCTACTAACAATTAATACACACAATTAAATACCAATTTAAAATAAAATCACACAACTAGACCTTAGACGATAACAATGCAAAGTAAATTATTTTTGTGATTTTTTTTATCTTTTTAAAATAAACTTAATTACTCCTAATAAATCCTAAATGCAAATGCAACGTATATATATATTTTTTGTATTTTCATTAATTTTACAAATAAGCATGCACATACAAATGTAAACAATACAAGAAAAATAACACAAAACTCACAACAATTGCAAATAAACAAAACTATTTTATTTTTGCATTTTTTGGGAGTAATTCTCATATAGGGAAAAAATCACGTGCTCACAGCTGCCCCTCTTTGCCCGGAAACACGGAGAGTTTTCGTGCAAAGATAAATTGAGCGGATACGAGCGATTTTTGCCCGTTTGAGTACTCCGTGTGAAGCATTTTTGAAAGATTTGACCGAACCTTTGCTTCAAAAGTTCTCCTACATATCCCTGGCTAAAAGGGAATCAGGTCAATGTAGTTCGGGAAGTTTTGGTAGCTGGGACTACCGTGGAACTGTGATTTTGTTGTTACTGCTGTTACTGCTGCTGCTACTGCTTACTGACCTCCTTATTACACCATGCTAAAAAGAAAATAAGAAGCTAGACTAAACTAGTCTATGAGTTACAAAATCTTATCTAACTCTTAAACTTGCTCTTCCTGTGTTTCTTCATTTCTGATTTGGCTCGCCGGCTTCTCTTGATTGCCGAACTTGAACTGCTTATTTCCTTCTCGTGAGCTTCAAATTAATTTTTTTTTCTTCGAAGCTTGAGCTGACCATTGTTGCTTTTCCTCTGATTTCTGAACTTGGATTTATGCTGGGGATTTTGTTGTAACCCTCCGCTTTACTGACTGCAAACTTCAATGTATTCCTCTGTTATATGGGCGGGCTCCCAGCTTCAAGACTTAAAAATGTAACAACTGAAATGTATTCCGCTGTTATATGGGCGGGCTCCCAACTTCAAAACTTGAAATTTAAAGACTGAAATATATTCCTCTGTTATATGGGCGGGCTCCCAACTTCAAAACTTGAAATGTAAAGACTGAAATGTATTACTCTGTTATATGGGCGGGCTCCCAACTTCAACACTAATTTTGAAAATAAAACACCATTATTATCTTAGGAGAAAGGTTCATCAGACTAAGATTTTGACTCTAGGAGATAATATCATCAGACTAGGTCCATGTTTGTGTGATCTTTGGAGAAAAATTCATCGGACTAAGAATTTTTTTGACTCTAGGAGATAATTCATCAGACTAGGTCCATTTTTGTGTGATCTCGGGAGAAAGGTTCATCGGACTGAGATTTTGACTCTAGGAGATAATTCATAAGACTGGGTCCATTTTGTTATTTTACTTGAAACCTTCCAATTGTTGCTTCCTTCTTCTTGTTGTTTTATCTGAAACCTTCTACTTGTTGTCTTTCACTTCTGTAACTTTCCAACTATTGCTTTCAATTTTTCAATTCTTGCCTTCCCCTTTTGCTATCTTATCTGGGTCTTTCCGGTTGTTGCCTTCACTTCTTTGTTGTTATCTTTTCTAAGTCTTTCCAACTGACTTCTTATTATCTTAGGAGAAAATTCATGGGATTAAGATTTTTTATCTGGAGAAAAATTCATCGGACTAAGATTTTTCATCTTAGGAGAGATAAATTCATCGGAGTAAGATTTTGATCTTAGGAGAAAAACATCCATCGGACTAAGATTTTTTATCTTAGGAGGAAAACATCCATCAGACTAAGATTTTTTAATCTTAGGAGGAAAACATCCATCGGACTAAGATTTTTATCTTAGGAGGAAATTCATCAGACTAAGATGTTTTCATCTTAGGAGAAACAATTCATCGGACTAAGATGTTTATCTTAGGAGAGAAATCCATCGGACTAAGATTTTTCATCTTAGGAGAAACATTCATCGGACCAAGATTTTTTCATCTTAGGAGAAACAATTCATCGGACTAAGATGTTTTCATCTTATGAGAGAAATTCATTGGACTAAGATTTTTTCATCTCAGGAGAAACAATTCATCGGACTAAGATGTTTTCATCTTAGGAGAAACGTTCATCAGACTAAGATGTTTATCTTAGGAGAAAATTTGCACTACTTTGTTCCTGCTACATACAAATTTTTTTTTTGTCAGTTTTAAAAATGGCGGTCGGTTAATGACACTTTTGCTGGGGATGATTTCCTCCTTCCCTTAAAACTTGTGTTATCTTCCTTCTTCCTCAAGTGGGTATCCGACTTCAACAACTTAAAAAGGTGACGTCTCCGTTCTACGGGCGGGCTCCCGACTTCAACAACTTAAAAAGGTAACACCTCCATTCTACGGGCAGGCTCCCGACTTCAACAACTAAAAAAGGTAATGCCTCTATTCTATGAGCGGGCTCCCCACATCAACAACACTTCATCTGTATTCTATTACCGTGGTCCTCTTTTGACTCCTAAACCATTTCCTTCTACTTGAATTACCTCATTTCAGAACTACTTCCCTCAAAAACTCATGTTGTCTTCCCTCTTAACTGTTGGAGATAATATTGCTGGGGAATTAATTACCTACTTGTTGGGGATAATACTGCTGGGGGAATCTCCTTTCTTCCCCTCTTTCTTTTTTTTCAAAACTACTTTCTTCAACTCTTATTTTCTCTCAACACTGCTGAGGATAAAAATATTATTAGCTGGGGATAACGTTGTTGAGGATAACTTTTATTTTCTCTCAACACTGATGGAGATAACACTGTTGATGATAACACTGCTGGGGAATTTTATTCCTTCAAAACTGGTGCTTCATTCTTCTGGAAACTGCTAGGGTTGACACTGGCTATTGCTTTTTTTGAACACAAGTTTTATCCCTTCGTTCTGTCCGTTGGGGATATAACTCCTTTCATTAAAACTTGTTATTTTCTTTCTTTCAACACCGCTGGGCATATCATTGGTTCAAAGACCACCTCCCTTGTGTCATCTGGTTTTTTCCAAGGCTACTTCACTTAAAGCTGGTGCTTTCCTTCCTCCAAAACTGATTTTCCAGAAAATTTTCAAAATGAAAGGAAAATTTTCTGCCCCAATTTGATAATCTTCCTTGTGGCATGCCTTTCTGCCATCAATGCCATTTCCTTTTCCTGCACCAAATCAAAGAAATTTTGTTAGTTTAAAACGTGGTGGCTGGTTGTGATACTCCTGCTGGGGATTGTTCCTTCTCTCCTTCCCTGATTTGCATTCCATTACACTATCAAAACTTGCTGGGGATGATGTTATTTGTTGGTCTTAGAACGACTTGCCCTGCTTTGCGTCGTCTAGCCATCTTGAAACTTGGTCTATAATTTCCTACCTTCTTGACGACTCCTTATTCACAAGCCTTTCACCGTTGTTTTCCACTTGTTTCCTGACCCCCCACATTTCCTATGACAGTTGACTATGCTTGAGGATTTTGCATGTTTTACTGATGAACCACTTTCTTCGTTCATTCGCTTCACTGAAATACCTTTTCTGCTGGGATATCCCTCTTCTTTTGTTGCATAGCTAGGGAACTTGCATTTCCCCGACCTTTGAGTCTCATATGAATTTCCCAGATCACTCTCTGTGTTGTTCTTTATTGATTTGTCCACTGGCCTTGGCCTTGAGGTCTATAACCTTTGATTTCTGCGGGGGATATCCCTCTTGACACTGGTCCATCCCTTTGTCAATCTCCTCTTGCTAGGGATATCCTTCTTGACACTGCCTTGCGCTTGTTCCTTCCTGACTTATACCACTTGGATGTTCTAATCAGGTCTCGTCTTGCATAATTGGAAAGCTGATGGCAAATTTTGAAGTCATTTCTCACTTGTTTTGACCAAACAGACTCTGTTGGGGAATTTTCTCGATGAAAGGAGAAAGATAAAAGGAAAAATAAAATAAAGAGGAAAAAGATGACTCTCTAATAAGGAAAACTATGAAATAAAAACCTATCAAACGTGAATACCAACTCTAATAGTCATGATATGCACATATGGCATATCCTCCATCGTTAATTGCCTTTCATAATTTCTGTTTGGTGATTTCCATCTGATTCTCCATCTTTATTCGACTTGTAGTGCCCGAAGGGTTTTCACTATCAAGCCTCTCTCATTCTGGTTATTCTCTCAACTTACGGTCGCCTCAAGGTGTCCGTGAAGGTTTTCACCAATAAGACTCTCTCATTTGTATTACTTTTCAGCTGGGGATTGGGGTGTTACCGCTAAGACTCTCACTTTATTTCTTTTCTGTTGGGGATCAGAGTCTTTTCTGTTGGGGATCAAAGTGTTATGTTCGCCGACATGACTCTTTCATTTGTCTGACTTGGCATCTTTTGCAGACTGATCGGAAGGTCTTTCTTTGGAACGTAATGTGGGATTTCGATAGGGTTAGAAAGAAAGGGTATTTAAAGGCTCAAAACAAATCAATTTGGGTTTAAAATTTACAACTTTCGGACCTAGATTTATTTATAATAAACACTATGACCGAGTCGTGAAGCGCCTACGTATCCTCTTTGAGGAATCAGGTCAAACGTAGTTCCCAATTCCTCGTTTGTTCTAGTTTTCCTTTTCCTTTTCCTTTTTTTTCTTTTTCTTTTCTTTATCTCTTTTGTTGTTTTCTTTTTCTTCCACGTTTGTGTTTATAATCTTTGCTACTGATTCCGAAGGAGGGATATGAAAGAAAACAAATAAGGCTCAAAGGGTTAACGAAGGATAAAATGTTTAGATAGTAGAATAAAATATCTTCGCCATTCCAATCTTCAAAACATGCCAAGCGCAAATAACACGATTAAACAAACATTTGTAGCATCTTCTTCTTGTGACAGGCTTGATAACCATATTCACACATTCGTCCTTTTCCATTTGTTAATTTTACATCGCTTTTGGACAACACTCCCATTCTCATTATTTTGCCAATTTTGGGCAAACTTGTCTTTTAGTTTCCAGCTGATGCGGCTTGACACATAAGGTTTGTTTATGTTCTATTAACCCCAGTTTCACAGGGTTCGGGTTCTCAGTCTGTTCTTATTTCCTTTACGTGACCCGATCATCTTCCAATTGCTTCATGATTAACTTTTAATATTAGGCCAAAATTACGCGCGCATGCCATGTCACTAGAGTTGGCAGAGAAAGAACTATAGAAAGGAGAGGACTAAACAACAGAAAATGTCTAGCAATAATAGAAAACAGGTCATTGCATTAACCGAAGAAACAACAACTCGAACAACAAACAAACTAAACTGGGGTTACAACCCTTAGAACGAACCTAGACACCATTAAATGAGATACTACGACCGAAGTGACTGGACAAAATCAAAGGATAGAAAGGTTTGATTTACAAGACAATATCCAGATTACAACCCTGAAATAATCTGGACAACAAAAATGACAACAATATAAGCCACCAAAACTCCACTCTGGTTGACCAAGAAATGGAGAGTCCTCCCAATTACCCAGCACGACATCTTAGCCACTGAGCTTCGCATCAATATTCCCAAGACCACTATCTGTTTCGACATTTCAGCTTTAGTCAATACATCCCTAAGAGGATTTTCGTGCTCCCTATCACTGTCATTAATCGCAATCACCCTTTCTTGAATTATTCTTTCTATTTCCTTTTTCAAAGAACAACAATCTTCAGTGCTATGCCCTTGGACATTAGAGTGGTACGTGCATCGTGCAGTAGGAATAAAGCTTCTTGCGCATGGATATGGAGTACATCCGGTGAGCAGCTTAATCATGACAGAATGTTTCAGCCTTTCAAACATACTTGCATAAGGTTCTCCGATAGGGGTGAGAGCCATTTCTCCTTTCAGCAACCTCTCGTTCCTAAATGCCTAATTTGGCCGGAAACCTGATCCAAGAGGTTTTCGGTATGCCTGTGGGGGCGGATAGGCATTTTATGGAGCTGGGTACTTGGCAAATGAAGCATGTCTTTAGGGGTCCCATGGAGAGAAGTAGCACTAGGGAGGGTCACATGGCACACAAGGATATCCACGGGGACGATGTTGAGACTGAGGGCGTTTAGCAAGGGCGACCACTGGACTCTGACATTGGTGGGGCATTACAACATCTTTTCTTTTAATGGGAAGATCACCCCGGGCCACTTGTTCACTCCATCTGAGCTAGAATTTCCCAAAACCCTCTTTAGGTTTCTCTTCTATTTGAGATATGGAGGAGTGATTCGGGACAATGTCTGCATTATTCTGAAAGTGTCGTACAAAATCCTGAGCCATGTCGTCCCATGCATGCCACTTACTGACATCTTGACGATCATACCATTCCAAGGTTGCCCCAGTCAAGCTTTTAGTAAAGTATGTCATTAGCAGATCGTCTTTCTCGCCAACATTCCCCATTTCCTTGCAGTACTCCCTCAGATGGACGACCAGATCTTCGCATTCCTTGAACTTTGGTACTTTAATCCTTGCGAGCAGGCGAATGTCAATGAGTGTACCCAACCTCTTAGAACTTGGAGGAAGAGTGACAGAACTACTAGGGTGATCGGGAGATGCCAAAGTTCGGGTAAGGACATCATCGGGGAAACCAGGCGGTGGCGGTATGGGTGCCTTCCCAACCATCCTTGCCTGATACATGTTTGCCACATGTTGCCTCAACATTTTTACCTCTTTTACCAACCCGTGGTTCCGTTCAACCAACTGTTGTCGGGCATCGGTACCAACCCACTCAATTCTGAGATTCTCTACCATTGTCCTTTGACTTTGTGTTGCAGGGAAGAGTTATTTTAGAACCACAACCAACCACCTTTCTGGAATTAAACACACCAAAATGAATCCATCACATTAGTGTTAGGGAATTTGACAGATAGGTAAGCACATATCAGGGATGCAATGCACCTAGGCAGTTAAACCTTTCTATCATGCATTTGCTTCGGTTACGTGCGTCATTCCGGCTTCTTATAATTGCGCTCCTTTTGAATATCTCCCAAACTTTCCTTTATATTTTTTTTCTTTCTCTTTTTTTTTTCTATTTTCTTTTTTCTTTTTAGTGGTGTTGAAATCTTATATGGATTGCCTACATATCATGTCCCTGCATGAATCAGACTGTGCGTAGTTCTAACAGATAAAAAATAGATGATAACAAAACATGTTTTCTGAATTTTCGATTTTCATAATAAAACCAACTTTGATTACACAACTTAAACTAATAGACTCTAACGAAAATCGAAATGCAGACTTGACCCATATGTTCTAATCAGCAGAAATACAAACTTTAATATAAACCGACAGATCCTTCCCTGTATGCCGACTTTGACCAAATGGATGTTTTTGCAAATGTGGCCCCTTCCTAATTTCACATGAATTTTGAGGCCGGGAGGATTATTTTATGGCATTTCACAAACTTGTTCGTTTTTTTACGAAAATAACCTTTCGACAACTAAAAGATACTTTAAGGCTATCTTGGCAAGAACGGTTTAAGACACCGCCGAAACTGGAATGGCTTATGTTGACTAAAAATCTAAATGGTATTCACTTGACCACTGACTCTTTTTCTTATTTTTTTTTTTTCAAATTAAAATAAAAGACTTGGTTTTGCAAACACGGCCTTTCAGCACTTCGGTGACGAAGATCTTAAGGCTGTGTGGGCTAACCGGTCAAAAGCCTTAAAAATGACCAAGGGTGGCTGTTTATGCAATGTCAGCCTTCCGGCGTCCCTTTCGGGAACATTCGGCTATTTTTGGCAGAAACGGCATCACCCGACTTATTTATGACTCTTTTTCTTGTTTTTCAAAAATAGAAAACCCGATATGACAAACACGGTCTTTCAGCGCCTCAGGGACGAAGATTTTAAGGTTGTGTGGGTCAATCGGCCAAAAATCTAAAAAATGACCAAAGGTGGCCGTTTATGCAAAGTCAGCCTTCCGGCGTCCCTTTCGGGAACATTCGGCTATTTTTGGCAGAAACGGCATCACCTGACTTATTTATGACTCTTTTTCTTGTTTTTCAAAAATAGAAAACCTGATATGGCAAACACGGCCTTTCAGCGCCTCAGGGGCGAAGATTTTAAGGCTGTGTGGGTCAATCAGCCAAATATCAAAAAAATGACCAAAGGTGGCCGTTTATGCAAAGTCAGCCTTCCGGCATCCCTTTCGGGAACATTCGGCTATATTTGATAAGAACGGTATTACCCGACTTATTTATAACGACAATTAAAATTTGATATTTTTTGGCTATTTTTGCAAAAGGGGAGGTTGGACCCGATAAGGGTTGCCTACGTATCTCACATCCGGTGCGAATCAAACCGGCATAGTTCGGGCAAATGAAATAACTAATTTTGAAAACAAGATTCTTTTCTTTTGTTTTTCGAATAAATCAAACTAAAAAAATAATTCCTTTTTTTTCTTTTTTTCTTTTTTTTTTTCTCAAAATTTCGGCAGAGTTTCAACCCTATTTGGACATTGGTTTTTCCAAAATAGGTAATTATCTATCTACACTGCTATTATTATTATTTCCTCTTCTTTTCAAATTTTACCAATGTTCAAAGTCGGTCAGCATGCAGTCCGAAGCAAATAAATGCGTAAAACAAACAGGATGCAGCAGGATGGACTTTTTCATTTCAGGCTGCCTGTCCTAGACGGACCCAACCCTTGTGTTGAGTCCCCTAAGTCAAATGCAACATGATGCAAATAAGCGTTTCTACTAGGGATCCGGCATGAGGTTTTGTTATGCTAGGCTAAAAACCTGGGTGTTTGTTCTAGACCGTGTACCCGAGCGGACAACTCGAGTCGAGGAAGGAGCTCCTTTCCGAGAACCAAAAGGCCAGCCGACTTAGAAACTTTCCGAGCCTCTTTCTTATTTCAAGGTATGACACTAACAGAACGAGGAGTCTCGACCAGCGAGCACATCCCCAAAGGTAAGAAGAGAAGGGTTTCGGCACAGTTTATATATACAGTTCAAATAATATTAAAGCGGTACAAAGCATCATTTTCCACAATTAAGCTCAACCATATAATAAAATCAGATAGAAAATAGTGCTAAATACAACAATTATTCTAAGCTCGAACTTCTAACCCTGAACCAGTGGTTCTGGGTTAAATCCCTAGCGGAGTCGCCAGAGTTGTCACACCTCCTTTTTCCGCTACCGCACCCTGTAAAGGGTGTAGTAAAGGGAATTTTTCCAATTAAAGGACAATCGAAATGAGATTTATTATTAAGAGTTGGAGTCGCCACTTGAGAGATTTATGGTGTCCCAAGTCACCGGTTTGAATCCCGAATCGAGGAAAAAGTTGACTCTATATTACAGTCTACGAACCATAAATCCGGATAAGGAATTCTATTAACCCGGGAGAAGGTGTTAGGCATTTTCGAGTTCCGTCGTTCTAGCACGGTCGCTTAACTGTCATATTTGGCTTAATTATCTGATTTTAATACATCATGAACTTATGTGCAAATTTTAACTTTTTACCGCTTTTATTATTATTATTTTTAATGAGAATTGCAACGTCGTGAAAACGCGTCTCGAACCACGTCACATCAATGTACCCTTGGTAGTTGACACATTTCAACTCCGCTGAGATTTGGATTTGGGTCACATAAATGTGCACCCGAGTTTAAGAAGGTAATATTATTAGAATCGCGCCTAAAGATTTTAACATGTTATTATCTTCGGGGAAAGCCGTGAAATTCACTAAACGGCCCATCCCGGAATCTAAGTATTTATTTTAACCATTTATTGAGGGCCCCGCAATTTGTGCATTTTATTTGGCGAGGCTCGTCTCATTTTTATTTAAAGGTCCACCCTAAAGTGACTATAATTTTTCTATTTATCTGTCTCTAAAAAAAAAGAAACTCCTAAGCAATTATCTTATTTGAAATGGCCCAACCTTAAGAATTAATTTTCAAATCATTCAGGCCCAAAGCCCACACGAATTAAACAAAATTACTAATGATTGAGGGAATATGAGAATCGTGATTTTACCTAGTTAAACTATAAGACCTATGGTTCATTGTGATTGGATGAGATATTAGGTTGTTATTATGATATTAGCAATTCTAGACTAATTTAAACTTTAAATTCATGATAAACTTGTTAATGCGCTAATTTTCAGTTAAACATGGAGATCCAACTACATTACATTAAGATTGCTAATTAACAAAATCAGATACTCAATCT
This sequence comes from Nicotiana glauca, assembly GCA_026770625.1. NCBI lineage: Eukaryota > Viridiplantae > Streptophyta > Magnoliopsida > Solanales > Solanaceae > Nicotiana > Nicotiana glauca. The sequence goes on from MU739859.1 coordinate 83,180, forward strand.
AATAAGCTAGTGCAGTCCATTATGGTCTAATCCCTGCCACATAAATCGAGTTCTGAAAGCCAGAGTGTGAATGAGCACAATCCAGTTATCAAAATCGACTATATAATTCAATTATACAAAAAAAACTAGCACAGATTTACATAATATCCATGAATGAAGTGCTTTAATACACAAATCATGAGCAAATTTGAATCAGAAAGTCTTCGATTCTTCATTTAAAATCACTTATGTACATTTCAGCTTACAATAAGTTAAGGGACTATTGTGTACCTGGAAAAGGCAATACAGGAAGAGGAGAAGAGTAAGTCAGCAGCAGCAGATACCAGTAATCCCAACAGCAACACAACAATAACAGTTTACAGCAACCAACACAGCAAGTTCAACCCAGGAGTGATTCAATGACCCAAAAACCAAACAAACAGACTTGACCAAGAGATGCAATGAAACAATGTGTTTTCTGATTTTCTGTTCTTTAAACACTCAAATAAGAACAACTCTCAGGATCCTCACTCTTTTCTGCTTTCCAGTAGTAAAAGAAAACCAAACTCTCCAGCTTTTTAGCCTGTTTTTCTTTTTAGCTCTCCCAGTATTTCTTTCAGGGATTCAACAAAAGGACCCCTTATTCTGTCCAAAGTTCCCCTATTTATCTGTATTCCAGCCCATTTCCATCTCTTGAAAAAATTATTAAAGTCATTCTTTGCCCATGATATTCCCTAGATCCCACTATTAAGTGTCTAATTCATTTTTAATTCAATGGTTATGGGTAGTATATTGTTTAATCATTTCTCTTAAAGCTTCCCATGCTACTATGCCTTGTTCTCCACTAACTATTAAACAACGCATCAGTTTAATGTTATTAAATACATAGTGGACAGAGCACTTACACTAATCTCCTTTTACACTTTGAAAAATTCCAAAATACCCCTGAGACTACCCCTGTGATTTACCCTACCCCTGGTTTTGCATTTCACCAGCTATAACCAATTCTCCTATTAACTTAAACTAACAGTTTGGGAACTGAAACTCAAATCAGATCAAATGGCATAAAAAATAGGACCAATGAAACAGGGCAAAAACCTTATTGAACTAACAAGATCAGATTTCTAATATAGATATGTAGACTGATCACACTTGAAACGAATTACATTTCTAAATTAACATCAGGCAAAGCAGATTAAACATGATGAGATTAAAAATAATGGGAAACCAACTTGGGAAATTGTTATGGATTCAACACAGATGATCTTGAACACTGATTATCTTGAAAGAGAATAGGCTAAGATCATAGAGACCAAACATACATACTAATATTTTTTAGAGATCAAGTGGAAGAAACAACCAGAAAAGCTTAAAGAGATCGATAAATTCATGACAACAAACAAACAAACAATTCACAATACTTGAGCGATCAAACCATTTGATTTAATGACTACCGACTAAGCAATTTACACATGTGTGGAGAACTAATCAGTTCAAACATGGGGACAAAACAAAAAATGAAACAAGAATAGAAAGGTACTAAAAATATAAACAATACCTCAAAAATAACAAAAGAAGGGATAATTGGAAAATACCCGGGAATCAAGCGGACCAAAACTGAAAACTCCTCGGCCCTTTTCTTTGGACTGAAGTGGACCTTAATCGTCTGTTTCCAATATGGAGACATATGACTAAAGTCTAATTCAGTCCAAAAATCCTCACAGTGCGTTGGATTTTAAACTTAGGGCTCATTTTTCTGTGATTTACTACTCGAAGGATTTGGACCTTATTCGAGGGGGATTAAGGATGGATTTGGGGTGATTGAGTCAAAGAGGTCGTGGGGTGTGAGTGTGGGATGGTTCAGAGGCGGCGGCGCCACCGGGGATCTTGTGGCGGCGGCTAGGGTTCTTAACTAAAAATTGAGATTCGAGGCAACTGGGCTAGATTCGAAGGATGGTGTGCATGGGATTGGAGTGGGGAGGTCGTGGGGGTTCGATGGTGTAAAGATGAGGCATTTGGCCCACCAGAACCGCCGTGAGGCAATTTCCGGTGGCGGTGGTTTGCGGCAGCGTTACTGGGGGCGTCTCTGAGATTAGAGACGAAGGGATGAGGGGTCTGATTTAGTTTGGGGGGTAAGGTAATTGGATTTGGTATCTTAAAAACCTTGATTAATCAAGGTCATTGGATGATGGGAACCAACGGTCTTGATCGAACCACTTAAAACTAAATGGGGTTCATTTAGGGTAATACGGGGGCGGGTTGAGAGATGGTAACAGGTCGGGCTGGATATGGGTTATAGGGGTGACCCTTGGACCGTTGGATTAGTTTGATCCAACAGCTTGGATTAAACATGATAGGACGACGTCGTTTGGACGTCTTGGAGATAGACTGGTTCGAACCGGGTGAGGGATGAGGTTTTGGGCCTATTTTTGGGTCCAAATTAAACAGCCCAGTCCGTTCTCTCTTTATTTTCCATTTCTTTTCTTTTCTCTTAATTCCTAATTTAAAAACCAATATCCTAGATTAAATTACAAAAATCCAATTAACTTATAAAATACTTATTAACTTCTACTAACAATTAACACACATAATCAAATACCAATTTAAAATAAAATCACACAACACCTTAAACGTTAACAATGCAAAGTACATTATTTTTGTGATTTTTTTCATCTTTGTAAAACAAACTTAATTACTCCTAATAAATCCTAAATACAAATGCAACATATATTTTTTTTTGTATTTTCATTAATTTAACAAATAAACATGCACAGACAAATGTAAACAATACAAGAAAATAACACAAAACTCACAACAATTGCAAACAAACAAAACTATTTTATTTTTGCATTTTTGGGAGTAATTCTTATATAGGGCAAAAATCACGTGCTCACAAGGAACATGCCATCTACTATCTCAGTAAGAAGTTGACCCTGTACGAGGCCCCGTATTCCCTATTAGAGCGCATCTGTTGTGCTCTTACTTGGGTAGCTAAGAAGTTGAGGCATTATTTCTATGTCTCTACTACTTATCTCATATCAAGAATGGATCGCTGAAGTACATATTTCAGAAACCCATGCCCACTGGCAAGCTGGCTAAGTGGCAAAAACTGTTGAGTGAATTCGATAGCATCTACGTGACTCAGAAAGCAATCAAAGGACAGGCACTAGCGGATCACCTTACTGAAAACTCTGTGGACAGAGAATACGAGCCTTTAAAGATGTATTTTCCTGATGAAGAGGTATCTTTCATAGGAGAAGATATCGTAGAATCCTATGAGGGTTGGATAATGGAGCAGTAAACTCCAAAGGAATGGGCATAGGAGTAGTCCTAGTATCAGAAACCAGTGAGAATTATCCGGTGTCTGCGAAGCTCCGATTCCCATGCACCAACAATATGGCCGAATATGAAGCATGCATCTTAGTGCTCAAGCTCGCTATTGACATAAACGTTCAGGAGTTGCTAGTGATTGGGGATTCAGACCTGCTTATACATAAGGTCCAAGAAGAATGTGCAACCAAGAATTACAAGATACTCTTTTATCTGCATTATGTGCAGGATTTGAGGAGGAGATTCACGAAGACAGAGTTTTAGCATATCCCTAGAATCCAGAATGAGTTCGCCGATGCATTGGCTACCTTGGCGTCCATGATACAGCATCCGAACACAAATTTTATCGACCCCATTCCTATGAAAATCCATAATCAGCCAGCTTATTGTGCTCATGTCGAAGAAGAAGTAGACGGAAAACCTTGGTTTCATGATATCAAGAAATATTTAGCCATAGGAGAATATCCAGAACTTGCGAACGCTACCTTGAAGCGCACATTTCGAAGGTTATCCAACAATTTCTTTCACAATGGAGGAGGACTCCCGATTTGGGATTAATAAGGTGTGTCGACGCAAAGGAAGCATCCAGACTATTGGAAGAAATTCATGCAGGGACCTACGGCCCTCATATGAACAGTTTTGTCTTAGCCAAAAAAATACTCCGAGCTGGTTATTTTTGGATGACTATGGAGACGGACTGCATCTGGTATGGCCAAAAGTGCCACCGCTGTCAGATACATGCAAATATGATAAAGGTGCCTCTTAATGAGCTTAATGCAACAAGTTCACCATGGTTGTTCGCCGCTTGGGGAGTTGATGTTATCGGACTGATCAATCCTGCCGCGTCAAACAGACACAGGTTCATTCTAGCGGCAATTAATTATTTTACCAAATGGGTTGAAGTAGCGTCATACAAGGCAGTGACTAAGAAAGTCGTGGCAGACTTTGCTCTCGACCATATCGTCTGTCGATTCGGCATCCCAGAATCAATCATTACCGATAATGGTTCCAATCTCAATAGTGACCTGATGAAAGCAATGTGTGAAACATTCAAAATCAAACACAAGAATTCTACAACCTACAGACCTCGGATGAATGGAGTTGTAGAAGCGGCCAACAAGAATATGAAGAAGATACTAAGGAAGATGATAGAAAAACATAAGCATTGGCATGAGAAGCTATCATTTGCTTTATTGGGGTACCGCATCACAGTTTGCACATCAACCGGGGCAACTCCCTACATGTTGGTTTATGGTACAGAGGCGGTCATTCCCGCCGAGGTAGAGATTCCCTCCCTGAGGATTATACAGGAAGCGGAACTTGAAGACGCAAAATGGGTAAATAGTCGCTACGAGTAGTTAGCCCTCATAGATGGAAAAAGAATGAACGCAGTTTGTCACAGTCAACTTTATCAGAACAGAATGTCCAGAGCCTTCAACAAAAGGGTCAAGCCAAGACAATTTACACCAGGACAACTGGTATTGAAGAAAAATTTTCCACATCAAGATGAAGCCAAAGAGAAATTCTCTCCCAACTAGCAGGGTCCGTACATGGTTCATCGGGTTCTGACAAGCAATACTATGTGTAACCATTTATGATTCCCTTTATGATGTAATTTGAACTACGTCTGACATGATTCCCATTTAAGAGGGGATACGTAAGCAGCATTATAGGTTCGGTCACAATTCAATAAAATTTTCATCCTCCCCCCCGATATTAGAAACTGGGGCAGAATTTTGAGGAGGAACCTCAAAATTCCGAAGTTGATCTTCAGCCATTCACCAACACGCAACCGTCAGAAGCACTAGCCTAGTAAACTGGGGCAGAATTTTGAGGAGGACCCTCAAAATTCCGGAGCGAGAGAGGTTGCAATGTCTTGAATCGCGTCTCAGTCGTCTGTTCATCCAAAAGGAAACTATTTTTTATGTATTTACGATACAATTTTACTAAATTATGCATGACTACTATCAAAATTTCTTTGTTTAGCGATGCTACCCCCGTAAAACAGGAGTCGAGCAAGACAAGCGAGGTCCACGTGAAGACGGACTAACCTTCCCCCTTTACAAAACTCACGATTTTTCTTTGGGTGCAGGCACCCATGACATAAAATCATTAGATACAATTACATACGCATACTTTCAGGAATACAATTCTCAGGATCATCGCCTATTTACAATTGCTATCAGTACTAGACATCCCCAGGAACCACAATACACCAACCAACTATCATCTATTAGCTAAGAGATTTCATCATTATGTGCCTCTATTTTTCTGCATTGCATAAGGCTACCATTCTGCCTTCCGAGGTTAAGGTCTACCTCCATCTGTATTTCTCGCATTGCATAAGGCTACAATTCTGCCTTCCGAGGTTAAGCTCTACCTCCATCTGCATTTCTTGCATTGCATAAGGCTACATTTCTTCCTTTTGAGACTAAGCACTATCTCCCTAATTGCATAAGGCTACTATTCTGCCTTCCGAGGTTAAGCTCTACCTCCATAATTGCATAGGCTGAAACATCGCCACTCTATCTTGCATTGGGTGAAATATCGCCACTTCATTTAAATATCGCATCGGCTGAAAGATCACCATTTATGTTTACACCTTACATCGGCTGAAATATCGCCACTTTATTTAAATCTCGCATCGGCTGAAAGATCGCCATTTATGTTTACACTTTACATCAGCTGAAATATTGCCACTTCATTTAAATTTTGCATTGGCTAAAATATCGCCACTTCATTTAAATCTTGCATCGGCGGAAAGATCGCCATTTATGTTTACACTTAGCATGGGCTAAAATATCGCAATTTCATTTCAGTCTTGCATCGGCTGAGAGATCGCCAAATCCTGCATTTCATGGGCTGAAAGATCACCAAATTGTCCAAAGGTGTCATTGTTCGGAGGCACCATTTGCATAGCCCGAGAACACCATGCCATTGCCTGAGGACCCCATTTCATCTCTTTGCATATCATTATTCAAAGGCATCATAGTTTGGAGGCATCATTCTCATAGTCCGAGAGCATCATTTCATGGCCTGCGAATCCTTTATTATACGCTTCATGGCCCAGGACGTCATCCTAATTGTCCAAAGATAACATTCATGGTCCAATGGGAACTTGCATCACGTTTAAATTTATGCACAATATATGTTTATATTACTCATCTGTAGGTACACCGGCTAGCAACAACCATTTTAGCAAGAGCAATCCCACTCCAGTTCCCGCAGTCTATCAGACTTCAACTACCCTTCTCAACCTAGACATCGCGTCCGTCTTTTCGAAGATCTCCATCGGCATATTCCATCAATGGATCCTGAACTACATATGACATGATTCCTGTAAGACCAAGGATATGTAGGCAGCTCAGGAACTAGAGCTCGGTCAAAATTCTTCAAATCGTTTCATTCGATCAAAATTGGCCATCATATCTTTACCCAACAACTATTTCATCTTTCCCGGGTAAAGAGGGGCAGTTGTTGATACCCAATTTTTTACTATATATTTTTTATACTCAAAATACTTTCAAAATAGTATATGTATTCATATATAAACACGCCCAAGAACTTTGATATTTTTTCCTTAATTTTTAAGATTTTTAAAAATTAATTTATTGTTCATTCTAGCAGTCCAAAAATCAATAGTTATTCCCAAAGTTATCATTTTGGTGAATAATTTATTTTATTTTCATATTTATACTAAAATATAATTAAGTTAATTTTTGTATATTTTTATAAATTTATTTGGTATTTTTTAAGTCAAATTGCATATAATTGCAATTATAGCCTATTTTACAACTAACAGAATTTTATGATTATAAATCATTTCCAGTATTTTAGGTTAATATTTATATATCATTAATTAGTTCAATGCTTTTAATTTGTTTTTAAAATCATTTTAGCCATTTTTATAAAATAAAAAGAGGGAAATTGGCTATTTAACATATAGCCCATTATTATTTCAATTTTAGCCTCAAATTGACCCCCAATTTCGCCCAAATTAAAACGACCCAATGTCAATTTTAACCCGACCGCTTGACTCCTGGTCATTGATCATTTTGATCAACGACCATGATTTTGCCTTTCCTTTTTAATTCCCTAACCTCCCTTACCCTAGTTCACTCTATTAGATGTGCCGCCTTTGAACTCTATTCATCTCCCAAATCCTCTCTAGACCTCCCCAAAACCCTAGCTAATTCCCATCTATTTCCGGCATGATTTTACCGGAATCCATGGCATTCCTGGCCATGGATGGCCTATGCTCACTGTCACACCTCCTTTTTACGGCTTATTACACCCCGTAAAGGGCGTAAAGGAGTTTTTCCAAGGACAATCGGAACGGCATTTATTATTATTTATTAAGAGTCACCACTTGGGAGATTAATGGTGTCCCAAGTCACCGGTTGAATCCCGAACCGAGGAAAATATGACTCCGT
>MDKF010688982.1:0-24043 GCA_026770625.1 Nicotiana glauca
TCTTTTTACGCTTATATATATATATTCCCTTTCGCCGGAGTATGTAAAGCGCCGTAAAAAAAGAGGTGTGACAGCATCTAGTACCAAGACCCAAGGACATATCAGTCATTGGTACAAAATGGGTCTTCAGGAACAAACTTGATGAAGATGGAACAGTTACAAGAAACAAGGCAAGATTAGTAGTCCAAGGGTACAGCCAGGAGGAAGGCATAGACTATGATGAGACTTTTTCCCCAGTTGCAAGACTAGAGACAATCAGATTTCTCATAGCCTTTGCAACATATATGGAATTTACTCTTCATCAAATGGATGCCAAAAGTGCCTTCCTAAATGGCTACCTAAAAGAAGAAGTATTTGTAAAACAACCTCTAGGGTTTGAGAGCAAGGAATGTCCTGAGCATGTGTATAAGCTAGACAAGGCTCTATTTGGACTCAAGCAGGCCCCAAGATCATGGTATGAATGACTATCAAAATTCCTGTTGGAGCATGGTTACAAGAGAGGTAAAATTGATAGTACCTTATTCTTAAGGGAAAAAGGTAAGGATCTCCTTGTTGTGCAAATATATGTTGATGACATAATCTTTGGGGTCACCACTTATAAGTGAAGTAAGGATTTTGCAAAATTAATGGGGAGTGAGTTTGAAATGAGCATGATGGGTGAACTTAATTTCTTCCTAGGCTTACAAATCAAACAAAGTCCAAATGGAACCATAATCCATAAGCAGAAGTATACAAAATAGCTAATCAAAAAGTTTAAAATGGAGGAATCTAAAGAAATAGACACACCCATTGCAACCGCCACTAAATTAGATGTTGATGAACCTGGTTCATCAGTTGATCAAAAGTTGTATAAGAGTATGATTGGTTCACTCTTGTATCTCACTGCTAGTAGGCCTAACATTATTTTCAGTGTAGGGCTTTGTGCTCATTTTCAGGCAAATCTAAAAGAGTCTCATTTGACTGCTGTCAAGAGGATACTGAGATATCTGAAAGGAAACACTGACTTGTGCCTTTGGTATCCTAAAGGTAGTGATTTTGATCTAATAGGATATGCTGATGTTGATTATGCAGGTTTCCTAGTGGATAGGAAGAGAACCTCAGGTATGACACACTTTCTTGGTTCATGTCGTGTCATGGGCTACCAAAAATCAAAATTCTGTGGTCTTATTTACTGCTGAAGCTGAATATGTTGCTGCTACTTCTTGTTGTGCTCAATTACTATGGATCAAATAATAGTTGGTAGATTTTGGAATTGAAGTGGGATGTATTCCAATATTCTGTGATAACATTAGTGCTATAAGTATGATAAAGAACCCCGTTCATCATAAGAGGACTAAGCACATAGATGTTAGATACCACTTCTTAAGAGATAACTATGAGAAATGATTGATTTCAATAGAATTCTGTGCTACTGATAAACAAATAGCTGACATTTTCACTAAAGCACTGAGTAGAGAAAACTTTGAGAGGAACAGATTAGAATTAGGGATGATTAAGATCACCTAATAGGTCCAGTTCAGAATGAACAAAAAAAAAAATGAAAAAATGATTTTTTTTGTTTGGATTTCTAACAATTGTGTAAATATCTAGATCAATTCTTACTCAGTTTCATACTTTAATTAGTATACTCTTGTGACATGTGTATATATATGATTCACTAATCTCTTACAAAGTTTCTTCTATATTGGCAATTGAGGCATGTTCAAGAGAGTTGTATATGAAGAACCTGGTTCATCAATATGTGTGCATATGAAAAGCTCTGGTATGTTTTCTATACTCTGCACAATTAGAAAGATTATTTTTCCAATCATGAGAAGAAATCCTACATTTATCAAATTCCCAAAAATTCTACCAGTTGAGCTTTGAACCAGTTTCATTCCCCTAGAACTCTAAAAATCGAGATTTTTGCCTCAAATCTAGCGAAGCCTAATAATCACTAGAGACCGAAATTATAACTTGATTAGACTTCTAATTGACCCCTAAAAAAGCTGCCGCTACTGCATTTAATTCTAATCATATTTAAACACCCACCACACCTTTCTTCATTAGTCCATAACCGTCAAAAACTTTACTCCAGTTCTGATCGCCCTTCTTCTCTCCAAAATTCCCAAATCCTTCAAGAAACAATCCACCATGTCTAACCCCTAAGATAATCCTGGAACTCCCCCACCAGGTTCTCCCTCAAACAGATCCTCTTCTACTCCTCCTATTGAAAACCCAAAACCTAGGTTTCCTAGGCAAAAAATGCTAGCTAGAAAAATAGTAGCTTCTGGAGCTTTAAGGAAAACGCTAAGTGAAAAATTGAAGGTTAGTTAGAGGAAGGAAAGTTAGGCTCAAAAATTTGACTCAAGCTCTGAGTCTGATGATTTTATTTCTGCCAGTGAAGGTGAAGAACATGAGTCTTCTGACACTGAAAATATTCAAGAAACCCCTGGTGAGGTAAATACGTGTTTGGTATTCTCTGATGTAGTTGAAAATAGGTTTGTCTTGGTTGGTCCTGTTAAAGACGTACATGGGGTTGATTCTACTGGAAAAGGAGGTAAAAAGAAAGGAAAATTATTGGCTGTTTGTGGGAATATTGAAGAGAGTGGCTACAACTCAGGGGGAATTAGCTCTGGGGAGGCGGCTGAAGGGCTAGTAAAAAGCAAGCATCAGGATGAACCTGGTGCATCTTGTGAGGAAACTTTGGCAGATATTCTGAAGAAAGTTGGGGCCAGTTATGATCCAAAGAAGCCCAAGGCTTTCACACAAAAGGCTTCAACTGCCTCCAAGCCACCAAAGGAAAGCAAAATGTCATCCCCAAAACCTATTGTACCTTCAGTACCTAAGGGAAGAGCTACCAGGAGCAGGGTCAAGCAAAGTGAAGCAAAATTGCAGAAAAGCTTTGGAAGAGAGCAGGAAGAAAAAGTGGGAAAAAGGAAAGGCAAATGTTGTGGAGAGTGTTGAGGTTGTAGAAGAAGAAGTAGAGGAGATGGACCGGGTCCATCAAGAAAGAGGAACAATTGAAAAGGTTCCAATACCCAAATCAAAGAGTTCCAAGACTTCTTCCAAGAAGTCTTCTTCTGTACCTGTACCTGCTGAATCCTCTTTAGCCAAAAGAACTAGGTTTGGTGTGAAGGGTAAACAAAAGAAAATTGTTGAAGAAGATATAAAGTGGAGTGGTGGTGAAGAAGAGGAAGAATCCGAGAAGGATCAAGATAGGTTTGCCATCTTTGGCAGAAGGAAAATTTTGAAAGGAAGGCTGTTGAAAGACCTGGATGAGCCAGGTATGAGAAGATTGATGGATGCTCTTACTGCACAAGGGTGTAAGGACACGGTCCTTGAGATGGATGGGATTCTGGCTAGGAATGAGTTGATAGAGTTTATGGCCAATGCCACTGTGAAAAATGGGGTAGTCTCCAGCTTGGTGAAGGGTATAAAAGTGGAGTTTGATGCAATCAAACTGGGTGAGATTCTAAACATACCAAGTGAAGGGTATGATGACTACACAAGGAAAATGTGGCCATGTCTGGAATCTCTCCCCACTGCTCTTCAAATCACTAGGATTTTTTGTGAAGCTGCAAATGCTGAAGATGTACCTGAAGCAAGATTTGTTCAGAAGAGTGAGATGAGACCTGAGCACAAGGTCTTGTTTGAATTTGTTAACAAGTGCCTGCTACCCAAATAGGAGAGGAGGCATACTGCCAACTATATGGACCTGGTGCTTATGGAATACCTTGTGAGAGGAAAACAGATAAATTGGCCTATATTTATTGTCAAACTACTAGACAGGGTCATTAATGACTCCAAGGCACATGCAACTCCATATGGATTCATACTGACCACTGTGCTGGACAAGCTAAGGGTGCCTTTAAAGAAATGGGAGATGGCATCAAGCAAGGAGCATTTTGGTGTTAGGATCTTATTGACTTGTGACTATCCTGTCAATGCCACTCCAGTTGAACCTGGTTCACCTCTGAAGACACCAGCGAATACCAAGGTTAGGGCTTTGGTTCAAGAGTGTGGAACTAAGAATGCTAAAATTGCTAGGCTTCAAGCTTGTGTTGCTGAATTGGAAGCTGAAAGAGATGTCCTTCGAGCTGAGCTAGCAAAAGAAAAGGAGAAAAGTGAAGGAATGCTTCAAAATATGCTCAACCTTATCCAAACCCAGCCCTCTAGTTCCTCAAAGTCTTAGGTCCTCCAGTTGTTGTCTTCTGAACCCGTCTAGTACCCCTGTGACCCAGTTTGGGACTTTTTCTATTTTTTGCTCATGTTTGGAAGTTTTTCTTTCTTTCTGTGGTTTGTAGGTGGAAACATATCTTATCAATGACAACTGCTGTCTCTCTTGTTCTATGCAGATTTTGTTCTTAATAGTTTGATTGTGTTTGTTGATTATTGATGATTTAATACATGTTTTCACTTGCAGTTGCCCAAATGGCCATGAGTAATTACTAATATCTGGGATTCACATTGTATGGAACTTTTCGATGATGCCAAAAGGGGAAGGAGATATTGTGCTTTAATTTTTATTTTGAACAATGTGATATTTATAACCTAATTAAACCTGGTACTTGATGATAAGTTAAAATGCTAAGTTAAGTGTTGATGGTTAAGCTGAGTTCTTACAGATTTTTTGATTCATAAAAGCACAGAGTTTGTCATCATCACAAAGGGGGAATTTGTTGGCCCAAGTTCAGGTGAAGTTTTGAAGAATGACAAATGAATTCAGTTACGGACCAGGTCCATCATGTGAGGCACAATATTTATCAACCTAGACATGTGAGATACACGTGAAGGAGATAACTCTCAATGATCAAGCATCAATATCTCTTGAACTAATCGAAAAGGTTGCATATTGGATGAGGAGAGAAAGTCTCCTCATGGAAGAGGTCTCAATCGAGATAAAAGAGAGGGTTGAAGTTTGTAATGTTCAAGGACTCAACTTCGATGGAAGATCAGCAATTGAGTCTCAATCAAACTCTAATTACTAACTCATTAAATAACAAGGATTGTTCTCTTTTACAGGTATTGCACAAACGTAGATGTTAAACAAAATTGAGAGCAAAAGAGCGAGGCAATTTTACAAGCAATTTATGTAAGATTCAAGTGTGCATTCCTAAAGCTACTTGAACAAGATAGAAGAACCAGTTCCTTTGTGTCTTTCTTTTATTCTAGTTCAATTGTAGTAGGTGTTTTAAAGTTGTACCTTTTCATCTTTCATAGAAGCAATTGTATTAGGTACTTTGAGTATTTAAGTTAGCGTTAACTTGAACGTGTCCCAACAGTTGAGGCTGTGTGCCGCACTGGGATTAAAGTTTAATCCTTAGGTTTACAAGAGTTTTGTAAATGCTGTTTTGGCTCAGTGATTTTAGTAAAAGTTTGGGAAAATCCTACTGAGTAGTAGGCCATGGTTTTTCACCTTTTGAGCCAGGTGTTTTCCACGTAAAAATCTCTGTGTTCTTTATTTTTATGCACTCTTAATTCCGCAAACAGTAGTAGTAAGTACACCTAGAAGAACCAGGTTCTTCTAGAGCGAAAATTGGGTACCACACAAATCACCCCCCTCTTGTGTGGTATTGACGTTTAGAACATCAAAACTAGAGCCGGGATCATATGAGAACTCCAATCTGAATTGATCACATGGAAATTGATGCAAGGATAAGATAAGTTTAGCATGATTAAATCTACTTAAATATAAAATATACCTCTGTCGAGATGTTGGCGGGGACTGAAAGCAGAAAGCACACAAGGAAGTGCTAGTTGATTAGCAAACATGACATGGTCACTGTAATCATACTTAACTGAGGAAGTTTTTTCAAACATTTTGGCAAACGCCTGGGTTTCGGGCTTGGCTGAATCCTTCTTCACTGAATCTTCAACTTTCATGTCAATTTTCCGATTGGGTATTTCAGCGAACACCTTGCAGGCATATCTTTTTGAATTTTCCTCCTCGTCATTTTTAGTTTCTACCATCTCAATAAGTACTTCGGAAGCATCTGCAGGGCTGGAGCATCCATTATCCAAATCAAAGTCAACCTCTATTGTTGATATATACCCTCTGGTTTGTAGTTATGGTCCAAAGACACAACCACATCTAGACGTGCAGAAGTTTCGAGGATCGTCTTAGAAGAGGTAGAAAGTTTGTTTTCAATTTTGCCGAGAATTATCAGCATACGACTATTATTGTCCACCATCGCCAACATTAGTCCCTGGATGGCATCGAGATGATAATTGATAATATTAGAAGAGTAGAGATCCATGGAGTCCAGATCAATGAAAGGACCAATTGTATGAACCTCTCAAACAACAATTAATATTGATTAATAGCAACAATCAGTACATGAAAATAGTAAACTATATGATAAACATTAATGACATTAGGATAGGAATAGAAAGAAAGCAGGGGGAGAGACAGAGCTACAGAGAGAAATAACGTGGGAGAGAGAGACCAGAGAGAGGGAAGTTTCTAAAATATTCAGCCTCCCATACTATTGGTACTATTATGCTATTTCACATTTTCTGTTCCCTCACTAGTATTCCTATTACATGTACCCGATTTATCAACCTGAATCCCAGATATAGCCCAAAAGTCTTTGTGGTAATCTTTTAGTTCTCCTGCTTCTCCTAGTTGGGCCAATTCTGCTAATTCTTGCCTTTTCAAACGACCTAATATTATCTTTGAACCCAAGTTCCTCATCCATCATGACATTATAAATCCAAAATCTACAACCAAATCATGAACCAATAGATTGTTACATTGATACTCAAATTAAAGAATTACACTGAAAAGGGATAGATAGATAGAAAGAAAGGAGGGGAGAGATCACATAGAGAAATAGCGTGGTTGAGAGACACCAGAGAGGGAAGTTCTACAACATTCAGCATCTCATACTATTGGTACTATTACATTATTTAACTATTTCTATGCCCCCACTAGTATTTCTATTACATGTACCCGATTTATCAACCTGGATACCAGATATAACCCAAAAGCCTTTGTGGTAGTCTTTTAGTTCTTCTGCTTCTCCTAGTTGGGCCAATTCTGCTAATTCCTGCCTTTGCAAATGACCAAATATTATCCTCGAGCCCAAATTCCTCATCCATCATGATAATGGCATTTTAAAGTCCAGAGTTTTTTTTCAAGATGATACCATACAAACCAGGAGGATTATTATTTTGTAGCACCAAGTAGCCACTCTTAATAGTATAGTATCCTTTTCTATCTAACATTAAAGGACAATCAATAAAGGGAGGGTATAATAAAGGGAGTCACACCTCCTTTTTAACCACACTCCAGGGAGGGTATAATAAAGGGAATTTTTACAATTAAAAGACAATCAAAACGGGATTGTTTATTAAAGAATTCAGAGTTGCCACTTAGGAGATTTATGGTGCCCTAAGTCACTGGTTTAAATCCCTAATCGAGGAAAAGATTGACTCTGTATTACAGTCCGCGAACCAGAAACCTGGGTAAGGAATTCTATTAACCCAGGAGAATGTGTTAGGCATTCCCGAGTTCCGTGGTTCTAGTACGGTTGCTCAACTGTTATTATTGGCTTATTATCTGATTTTAAAACATTTTTGAACCTATGTGCATTTTAGTTTTTTAACCGCTTTTATTTAATTTTAGGAAGATTTCAACGTTATACAAAACACGTCTTTGGATGACGCCACATAAAATGCACCCGTGATCCGCGACATATTTTATTTAACATAGTTAGGATTTGGATTTGGGTCACATGAAATGCACACCTGAATTTATGAAGGTAAATTATTAAAATGATGTGCCTAAAGCAACTACGCGTTTGTAACTTTGCGAGGGCCATGAAAATTTGCTAAATGGCGCGCCTCGAGTTCTAAAGATCAACAAAAGATTAATTAAGTGAGGGCCATGCAATTGTCATTTTTTGTTTGGCACGGCGCTCCTCAATTCTAATATAAAGAAAAAGAGCCTAAAATATATTCAAGGGAGCCATGAACTATGTATAAGAATAGAGAAGCCGACATCACCTAGAGTCGGACCCATTATTTATCTAAAGGACACCAGGCCTGATGACAGGCCCAACTGCTCGTCAAGGTCTCTATTTAGAGAAAAAGAATCACGAGTCCGCCCAAAGGTAATGGACTTCTTTTCAAATTGAAAAAGGTCTCGATATTCAGGTCCAAGAGGAGCCCAAATATTAGCTAGCACATGCTGCTCAGAATAGAACCCAGTAAAGGCAAATGTATATGCAAGTCAATCAGTGCTTTAAGCACTATTACTATCACCAATAAAATGGGCTTGTGCAATCATCAGTTAGTGCAAAAATGTAACATGGAACACTTTAAACTTATATCCATAATTGATTGACCTTATACATACAAAGAACTTAGTATCAAACTCACAATCTTTCAAATTTGATTTTAAATATACAGTTACACCTACAGCCCATTGACCATATTTTAAAAAAAAAACTTATAAATAAACATGGACACCACTAAGCTAAAACACCCCTGAAATCAATAAATAAAATCCCAGGCTTGTGTGCGAGTGGATCTGAATATGCGATGCATAAAACCAAGCCCAATATGGGCTTGAGAGCCCAAGTATGTCCAAGCTCAAAATCAGAATATCAGACTCGAAATCCAGTCCAGACCAGTAGCAAATATGCTATATTCATGATGCTGATTTTTCATAATCCCACCTCACTTACATGTTCAATGTTAACTACAACAACTTAGCAACAAAATCTTGTAATTTAACAACACATCACATATCTAAAACTAACTGATTTATCTATCAATATATATCAATCCATTAACAATTCACTCTAACACATGGAAACCATTAACTCTAACAGTAGCCTTACTACAATTCCAATCTAAAACTCAAAGTCTTTAAACACAAATTCACATTAAACATGCTGAGAAAAGCAACTGACACTACGAGCTAAGAAATAAAATAAGCAGGAAGAACATCTGGTAGCAGGAAAACAATATCTCCATTCCCTCTTCAATGAAACAACCCACGAACTATTTCTACATGCTTAGATCAAGGATAAGTACCTGGAATTTGAAAGAAACAAAGCAGAAAATGAAGTATCAGTAGAGCAGTGTCAACAATCAACAACTATAGTCAGTGACAAACAACTAGCCAAAACAGCTCAAAACCCCAGGAATGATATATAACCAGCTCCAAATAATAAATGTCAAATAACCCATGACCCAGCCAGACTTAAACTAAGCTTTTGATGACTAAGCTCAAACCATTTTCCACTCGAATGAATTAAAATAGTTTCAGAAGTGGAAAAGGAATCAAAAAAAAAATCACTGAAACTCAATGAAACAGTAAGAATTCAGCAATTTTGCATTTGCTGGATTTTATCCCTTAATTCTCTTGAAATTAAACCATTTCAGCTCTTAACTAAATCAACACTCATTTCAGGAGCTGAAAATCTCAGAAACCACAAAGGAACAATCAATGAAACAGTGAATTTAATGGAGTTCATAGCAATTTCAGAAGCCTTTTTTTCTTTAGGGTGCCTTTATAGGCAAGGAACGAGGGCAACTATCAGATTTCCCTTTTTTCAACTCTACCCTTTTCTAATTTTATTTTTTGCTACTTGATCCCTCAAACTACTGACTTGCTAACCAAGCTAGCCTACTACACGTTTGAAATTCAACTTGAACCCCCCCACCTTGCTTCCTAAAAGATTCTAAATCTGTTATCAAAAGATTCCCTAATCTAGACTACCCAAATTATCCCTCACACCCCTGAAATTTACATTGTACTCAAATTGACCCTGGGTCAAATTGACCCGGGGTCGAATCCATTAGACAACCAGCCCAAAACTGAATTGAAAGGTATAAACCGTAAGCCCAAACACAATCAAACAAATGTTTCTGAATTAAAATGAAACAAGCAGAAAATATAAGTAATTCGAGCCTTTTTTTTATCGAATTATTAAACTAACATTTCTGAATATTGAAACTAACTAATAAATAGACTATTTAAACCAATTAACTAAAAATGAAAAGCTTTTTAAAACTAATCATGCATATGAAAATAACGGCTTTAAAGACACTGGGAAAGCAAAAAAAAGAAGTCCAGAAGAAGAAGAAGAAGCAAATGACAATAAAAGAAGAAAAATGAAAGAAAAGTAAAGAAAACTAGAGAAATACCTAAAGGTATAGACATACTTGAAACAACTTGGAAAACTCCTTCGACTTTCTTGACAAGAACAACCTTTAGTCGGGTGTTTTCGTGTGAAAACACACGATTAATGGCCATTATAGTCTAGAACCGTCAAAAACCCCGTTGGATTTTTTTGGCAATCCGCTAGGCAAGGCCTAGGGCTAGTTTTTATATATATTAAATAAAACCAAAAAAGAGGACATTACAGAATACAATGTCAGGAGGTCTTACACAATGAAAGTAATAAAAGTTGATGATTACATATCTCCTATTATCAATGTTGAGAATAGCACTCAGCCTTGATATCACATTATGCAAACTAAGAAGGTACAACAAATGAGATATAAAGTCTAGTCGTGGGATGCTTTTAGAAGTGGGAGCTTTAGAAATATGGTTCCTTTGATGTGTCACCTGTGATTTAGCACTTTCATCAATGTTGAGTGTGATACTTCCTTGTTGTTACTTTTTAAAAAATAGTACATTTGATTGTCCAGCAATTATTGAACTTCCATTTGCGTTTGTATTCACTGCTATCTGTACCATACCATACCATTTTGTGCAAAATTTCTACTGCATTTTTTATGTTTCTCTAGTAGCTGATCATGTTCCTAAAACATAAGGAGGTCCAACATTATTGGCCCTTTCTTTGCTTTTTCTATTGTTGGAGTGATTCCGTATCTGCCCAGCTATCGTAGTGGCAGATTCCTCGATCTTCAATCCAAACGTTATTGTTGATATGTTGATTCAGCCAATCCAACTGTCTCAAATGACCATCGTGATATCCAGTACCTGTACCTGCTATTTTGTCAAACCATCAAATTTCCAAGCATTTAAGGAGATGCTCCATGCTTGCATTATCATGCTTTTGCATGTCACCTTTCCTTCCTCAAGGGAATGAGCACAAAGTGCAAATACCACCCTTAACATCGTTGATGAGGCTGCCAAGGTTCGTGCAACAACGATGTATCTTACCGACACTACCATGTTATGGTGGAGGCGGAAGAAAGCAGACATGGAGAAGTTTATCTGCTCCATCAAGAGTTGGGATCAGTTCAAGTTCGAGTTAAAGCGCCAGTTCTATCCACAAAACGTTGTCAATGAGGCTCGTCGAAAATTACGAGAGCTCAGGCAGACAATTTCAATCCGGGAGTACGTGAAGGAGTTTACCAAAATCATTCTTCAGATTCCCAACATGGAAAATGATGACTTGCTATTCTATTTCATTGATGGCCTTTAAAATTGGGCCAAACAAGAATTGCAGCGGCCCCAAGTTCAAGACGCCGATGAAGCTATTGCGGTGGCTGAATCCTTAAATGACTTCAGGACAGAATCCCCAAAAACAAGGGACAACCACTTCAAATCTGATCGGGACAACAGTTATCGGGACAAAGGCAAACAAATTGCTACCCCAGACCGCGATTTCAGAGAAGGCAACAACGCACCTAAATGGCGCGACCAGTATGTAGAGAAGAAGAAGGCAGGTGGTCCGCGCAACGTTTGCTACTTCTGCAAGGACCCAGGTCATAGCTTCAAAGATTGCCCTAATTTAAAGAAACTTGGAGCCTTGATTGCGACCAATCAGAGGCAAACCAATGATAGAGTCGAAGATGAGAGACTAGACGAGGAGGAAGATCAACAACCGCCAGATCTAGCTCATCTTGCCCACTTGATATTGGGAGCAGCTGTGGTTAAGGAACCTGCTTTGAAGCAGGTTGCCCAAAGAAAGCATGACCTTGCCAAAATGGTTCGTACGTTAGACAACGTGACGAGAGGCAAGGGTCCTCAGATGAGGAAGAAACGATCCATGTTCGTGGATTCCAAGAAGAATGGACAGCACGTGTGCATTTTGGTGGATACCGGTGCGACACACAATTTTGTGACTAAAGAGAAGGCTCAGTCACTTGGCCTTGCATTTAGGCCCAACAAATCTGTGCTGAAGATAGTCAACTCCAAACCCACCAACATATTTGAAGTTGCTCAAAATGTACCACTCAACTTGGGAGATTGGTCGGGGAGTGTGAGTTTCTTTGTCGCTCCCATGGATTTGTTTGATCTGGTACTGGGGCTAGATTATTGGAACGAGATTATAGCGTTCATTTACTCTTTTCTTGATCAGATTTACATTTATGACCTAAGAGGTCCATGTGTGGTACCGACAGTTCAGGTGCCGCAAGTTGAAAGTCTACTGTCCTCTATGCAAATTTTGGAGGGAGGAAACTCCTGAAATTTAGTTGACAAGACAGAGACCAAGGGGAGCAAGGTTGGCAACACCTTATGTGGAGGCAAGCGTCGAGTCCTTAATAAGGATAGGGACTCTAAATCGGGAGCAAAACCGTCAGCCATGTGTCGGATACGCATTGTACCTTCGAGGTTGGAGGGCTCAAGTAAGCAATCCAAAAAGCTACTTGGGGCTAGGCATGATAGTCCGTCAAACCAACGTTCTAGAGCCAAAAGTACTTTGGAGCAAGGGAGGTTCAAAGGGCAAGTTCCCAAATCCTTGAAACTTTATGGCGACGAGGGCGTCATCATTTTAAGTGGGGGAGTGTGTGCCGGCCTGCCATATTCACGACGGAATTTGCCGCTAAAGGAGCCAAAATTGAGTCAAACCTGGCTACCCAAAGGCCAGGGAATCATTGAATAAGGGCCCACGGCCCACCAGCACTATCCTGGCAGTCACAATCAGGGGAACAAAGCTGGGTCAGCAGGAGTGATTGCTCAGCCCACCAAAATTAGTGCACCTGGCACTAGAGATAATTCACAACCCACCAAAGATAGTGCATGGTCCACTGGACTTAGTGGACAGCCCACTGGCAGATTCTCTGCCAACCCCATTATCCAGTCCATTTATGCCAGTAATCAGCTGTGCCATAAGCTGGACCTTTTTGTATAAATAACATACTTAGGCTTTGATAGGAGGTAGATCTCATATACTTAGCTTGTATTTCCCTTTGTTTATCAAGTAAATCAAAAAATTGGCCTTGGCCTCCAAACTTTTGTGTGCCTCTTATTTCACATTCTTTCCAGCATTTGTGTATTGTGCGCTTGCCATTCCTTTAGCACGAATTTGTGCTTATTTCGGGGTCAGGACTGAAACTAGAAGCAAGTAAGAGCCATCTAGTTTTTCGTACGGGTCTTGTCAAATTTAGTCCCGTGACAAATTGGTTGTGGAACTAGTGTTTTTTCTCCGATTTGAGATTCAAACAGTTTGGTGGGGGTTTTAGGGAAAAGGAGTTAATATTGGTGAAGAGGAAGTGATGGGGTTCAATGGTGTTAATTTGGGGTTGAACAAAGGTGGCTCCGCCACCGGAGAAACTGTGGCGGCGCTAGGGTTTCGATCTTTGAACGAATATTCGAGGGATTCTTGGTAGATTTGAAGGAAAGTGAACAGAGATCTGGAATGGGGTGGTGGAGAGGAATGTTTGGTGTAAATTTGGTGGAGAGGAATCACGTGCTCACAACTGCCCCTCTTTGCTCGGAAACACGAAGAGTTTTTGTGCAAAGATAAAGTGAGCAGATACAAGCGATTTTTGCCCGTTCGAATAATCTATGGAAGCATTTTTGAATGATTTGACCGCACCCTACTTATGAGGTTGCCTACATATCCTTGGCTAAAAAGGAATCATGTCAGTGTAGTTCATGAATGTTTGGTAGCTGGGGACTATCATGAAGCTGTGATTTCACTGCTGCTGCTGCTGCTTCTGCTACTGCTTACTGAAACCCTTATTACACCATGTCAAAATAAAAAAAATCTAGACTAAACTATGATCTATGAGTTACAAGAAAACCTATCTATGTCTTTAAACTTGATTCTGCAGCTCTTGTTGCCATGCTGACTTGTATTCTCCCGGTGAAGTCCCTTTGTTGCCGACTTGAATTGTAATCTTAGATGTTTTCCTTTTCTCCAGGTGGACGCCTGACTACTGAACTCGAACTATATTTTGAGATGCTTTCCTTTTCTTCAAGTGGACGCCTGACTGCTGAACTTGAACTGTATTCGCATGCTCTCTAGGTGGGCGCCTGATTGCTGAACTTGAATGTATTCCTGTGCTCTCCAGGTGGGCGCCTCACTGCTAAACTTGAATTGTATTCCCTTGCTATCCAGGTGGGCGCCTGACTGCTGAACTTGAATGTATTCTCGTTCTCTCCAGGTGGGCGCCTGACTGCTGAACTTGAATATATTCCCGTGCTCTCCAGGTGGGTGCCTGACTGCTGAACTTGAATGTATTCCTGTGCTCTCCAGGTGAGCGCCTGACTATTGAACTTGAATTGTATTCCTGTGCTCTCCAGGTGGGCGCCTGACTGCTGAACATGAAATGTATTCCGTGCTCTCTAGGTGGGCGCCCGACTGCTGAACTTGAATTATATTTCCGTGCTCTCCAGGTGGGTGACTGACTGGTGAACTTGAATTATATTCCCGTGCTCTCCAGGTGGGCGCCTGACGGCTGAACTTGAAATGTATTCCTGTGCTCTCCAGGTGGGCACCTGATTACCAAAACTTGAACTGCTTCTCCATGTTCTCCAAGTGGGTGCTTGGTTTCAACAAAAGTAGACAAAACAAAGAATGTTTTCTGCCCCAGTTTGGTAACTAGCCATATATATGAGTGTTAAACTGAATCATGTTACTAAATATTCTAAGAATTTGAAAGCTAGATCCCATTATCCAGGAGGGTCCTGACAACTCTTAACTATACGACAATTTTAAATCTAAGTTATATATTTTAAAGGTGTGACTTCCACTAAATCTTGTTATCTAAGAGGGTCTTAAACTACTCCCCATTATCCAGGAGGGTCCTGAAAATCAAAAATCAAGTCTTATTTTAAGAGTGACTATTTTACGGCTGAATTATACTACTCTACAACAGAAACTACGCTAAATCTTATTATCTAATGGTAATCTTAAAACTAGGTCCCATTATCCAGGGGGGTCCTGAAAACTCCTAATTGAATCCTATCTTAAACATGCAAACTTTGAAGCCAACTTACATTCCTTTGCGGTATATTTATGCTAAATTATGCTACTCTGATTGTTTTGAAATTTAAACTAGGTCCCATTTTCTAGGAGGGCCCTAAGAATTTATGGTCATACCTGTCTGGTGCTTGCTTTTCCCCTACGGAGGGTTTCTTTGAAAGAAACAAAATTTTCTGCCCCTGTTTCAATAAAAGAAAAATATTGTCAGTTTAAACATGGTGGTTGGTTTGTGGCCTTGACTTTGAGGGCGATTGCTCCTTCACTTCTCATGATAACTGATTTCCACTCGAAGACCTTGCATGTTTATTGACTACCCACTATCATTCGTATCACTGAAAATACCTTTTCTCAATTCAGACCCAATATCCTCTATTTGTTGCATTGCTCATGAATTGGCATCTACCTAACCTTTGTGTCTTACATGAATCCCAAAGCACGTCCATTGCCCCTACTCCGTGTGTATGCTGTTCTTTCTTGACTTGAACCGTGGCCTTGACCTTAAGGTATGTTGCTCCTTCACTTGCCATGATAACTGATTTCCATTCGAAGACCTTGCTTATTCACTGACTAACCACTTCCTTTGTAACCCTTAACATAGAAAATACCTCTTCTCCATTAAAACCCAATACCTTCTATTTGTTGCATTGCTCATGAGCTGACATTTACCAACTTTTGTGTCTCGCATGAACCCCAAAGCATGACAGTTGTCACTCCCTTATTGCGTATGCTGCTCTTTCTTGACTTAACCATTGGTCCTGTCCTTGAGGTCTGTTGCTCCATCGCTAGCCATGACAACCTCGATTTTTCTTGGAAGATCTTGCTTGTTATTGGTTTACCACCCTTTTGTCAATCTTATCACAGAAAATACCTTTGATCCATTCACCCTAGCCCTCCTTTTGTTTCATTGTCCAAGCCTTTGTATTCCACACAAATACCAAAGCATGTTGATTGTTACCAGCTTAGTGCGCTTGTTGTTCTTTCCGGACTTATGACGCTTTGATGTGCTAACCAGATCTCATTTTTTGTAATTGAAAAGCTGGTGGCAAATTTTGAAGTCATTTCTCACTTGTTCTGACCAAACAGACTCAGGAAGAGGAAGTAAACAAGACAAAAGGAACAGAGTAGAGGACAATGGTAAGAGATGATTCCTAACAAGAAAACTACAAAGTAGAAACCTATCAGATGTGGATACCAACTCTAATGACCATGACATGCACCTGCGACCTATTTTGTTAAGTAAATATGATGTTCAGCTCTTGTAGTACCTTTTTGCCATGAAACTGGGCTTCAATGCTCCTCTTATCCAATCTGATTCACAATCCTTATTCGACTTGTAGTGCCCAAAGGGTTTTCACCATCAAGCCTCTCTCATTTTGTTCTCTTTCTCAACTCACCGTCGCCTTATGATGCCCGTGAAGGTTTTCACCAATAAGACTCTCTCATTTTTTATTTCTCTCAGCTTTCATCGCTTTGCGGTACTCCTGAGGGTTTTCACCAATAAGATTCTCTCATTTTCATTTCTTTGTTCAGAACAGAGTGTTGCCCCTGATATGAATCACCTCTACTTGCTCGACTTGGCATCTCTCGAAGACTTATCAGAAGGTCTTTCTTTGGACTGTAACATGAGCTTTTTTGGATAGGGTTAGAAAGAAAGGATATCAAAGGCTAAAAAAAATTCAAATTGGTTTAAAATTACAACTTTCGGAATCAGATCTCTTGCACAACCACAACTTCTGCCCCAGTTTCTTTTCTTGGGGACTTTTGGATCTTTACTTTGATGAGACCGAACCGTGAGTCTGCTTACGTATCCTTAAAATGAATCAGGTCGAATGTAGTTCATGTGACTACTTTTGTTGTTGCTATTTTTCTTTTTCTTTTTCTTTCTTTTATCTTTTTTTGTTTTGTTGTTTTGTTGTTTTTCTTTTCTTTTTCTTCTCTTTCCTTTTTTTATTTTCTTCTTTCTTTTTTCTTCTCTCTCTTTTCATTATTTTTCTTTTCTATTTTTCCTTTACTTATCTTTCATGCTTGTGTTTCTGATCTTTGCTACTGATTCCAAAAGAGGGGTATGAAAGAAAACAAATAAGGCTCAAAGGGGTAACGAAGGATAAAATGTTTAGATAGCAGAACAAAATGCCTTCGTCATTCCAATCTCCAAAACATGCCAAGTACAACAATGCAATTAAACAAACCAAGGAAAACATTTAACATTATTTGATTGTACCAGACTTGATAACCATATCCATACATTCGCCTTCTACATCTGTCAACTACAAAGCACCATTGGACAACACCCTCACTCTCATTACTACGAATGGACCCTGCCAATTTGGGCAAACTTGCCTTTAGCTTCAATTTGACGCAGCATGATGTATTAGTATAGGGTTTCTTTACGTTCTATCTGCCCCAGTTTCACACAATTTGGGATTGAAGTGATCTCAAAATGCTTTTACTTATTTTCCTCAAATGTCCCTATCATCTTCAAAATTGTTTCATTGCTTCATGACTAAACTAAACTTTTAAGACCAGGCTGAGAATTATGCGTGCATGTCATGTCACTAGGGTCAGGAGGAAAAGAACTATAAGGAAAATAGAACTAAACAAAAATGACTAGAAATAACAGAAAATTGCATTAGACAGATGGTGAAAGGGTTTGAAAAAAAAAACAAGCAAACTAAACTAGGTTTACAACCCTAGACAACACTAACGAGTTACTACGAAAAAAAACAAACTAAGCAAAATAAAAGGATAGAAGGGTTTGAATCAGAAGACAATATCCGGATTACAACCCTGAAAATAACCCGGACAACAGAAATGACAACAAAATAAACCACCAAGACTCCTCTCTAGCTAGCCAAGAGATGGAGCGTCTTCCCATTACCAAGCACGACATCTTAGCCACTGAGTTCAACATCAACATTGTTGGAACCTTCACAAGTCTTCATCTCATTGTCCTTAGCAAATTGCTTTTGGGTCCCTTTAGTCGGCTCGTTCTTATGATCAACTTCTGGAACCAAGAGTGACATCGTTGAAAGCTTTGCGGCAGGTGGCCCTCCGAGGATCTCAGAATAGTTCTTATATTCCTTTTCCACACAAATCATGTCCTCCATATACATCTCATTTTGAACAAGCAATGGACTTTGGCTAGTATCTACAACATTTGGATTTTGCAAGTGTCACCTGCATCAATAAACTTCTGGACTGCTCCTTTCAGATGCCAACACTTCTCTATGTCATGCCCCGGGGCATCTGAGCAATATGAGCACCTTTGAGATAAATCAAACTTCATTGGAAGAGGGTTTGGCATTTTTATCTGAATCGGCTTCAACATGTCCAATTTTCTTAGCCTTTGGAACAGACTAGCATATGACTCTCCCAATGAAGTGAATGTTTTCTTTTTCGGCAACCTCTCATTCTTAAATGCTTGATTGGGCTAGAAATTTAATCCAAGAGGATTTTGGTAGGCTTGTAGGGGTGGGTAAGACATTTGTGGATGTGGTGCGGGCCATTGCGGGCCTCATGTATGTGGAGCATATGATGCTGCATTGTGGATGGGGTATTAGGAAAGTGATGTTCAATTTTGGGGGTTCTGTGGAGAGAAGAAGCAGTGGGGAGGATGACAAGGATATCCGCGGGGTCAATATTGAGGCTGAAAGCGTTTAGCAAGAATGCCCACTGGATCTTGTCATTGGCGGGGTTCAGCAACTTCTTTTCTATAAATGGGAGGACTGTCCTGAGCAACTTGTTCGTTCCATCTACGCCAAATGTCCCTAAAACTTTCCTTAGGTTTCTTTTCCATCTGAGATAGGGAGGATCGGTCTGGGACATTCTCTATATTGTACTGAAAGTGTCGCACAAAATCTTGAGCCATGTTGCCAAATGTAGGCCACTTACCGACATCTTGACGATTATGCCATTCGAAAGCTGCCCTAGTCAAGCTCTTACTGAAATATGCCATCAACAAGTCATATTTCTCTCAAATACTTCTCATTTAACTACAATAACCCCTCAGACAGGCTACCGAATCTCTACACCCATCATACAAGTTAAACTTTAGCACTTTAAATCCCGCGGGCAGGCGAACGTCAGGGGACACAGATAATTCTTTGTAAGCCATGTTATCCTGGTCTCCCATTCCTTGCTTGTTCTTTAAGAATTGTTCTATGCCTTTCAGCCTTCTGAATATCACATCTCGCCCTTCTCTTCCTGTGAACGTTTCATTTTCAGCATGAGGCTCATCCCGAGGGCTCCTCTTGTATGAGTAGGGAACCTTATGGGCAACCTCTGAGGGGTAATATTGGGCAGCCTGAGCTTGGAGATAAGCGAGTGGATCTGGAGATTATGGAGAATCATTTAACATTGTGACTGGAGCTTGGGTAAGGGCGACATCTAGGAAGCTAGGTGGTGGCGAGGCTGGTGCCTTCCCAGTCATCCAAGCCTGATACATGTCCGCCATTTGTTGTCTTAACATCTTTACCTCTTCAACCAACCCATTGTCCTGTTCAACCAACTGCTTTCGGGCCCCGGTATCAATCAACTCAGTTCTGTTGCTGCCTGCCATTGCCTTTGGACTTTATGTTGTGGAGAGGAGTTACCACTTTAAAAATCACAAACCAACCGCCCTTCTGCTATGAACATAACAAAATGAAGCCATCACGTTAGTGTTAGGGTATTTAACAGCTAAAATATCACATTCCGTGTAATGCACTTAGTCACAGTTATCCGTTCTAACATGACTTCGAGGGTATGAAGGTCAGCTGGCATCATCCCAATTTGTCCATTTGAATCTTCTCTTTTCTTTTCTTTCCTCGCACTTCTTGGCTCGCTCTTTTTCCTTCCCCTTTTTCTTTCTGATTATCGCTCTTTTCTTCCCTCTCATTTCTCACATCCCATGATTTCGCCTTTTGTTTTTCTTTTTTTTTCTTCTAATAATAAAAAAAATAATTCGATCGAGCCCTACGTAGGTTGCCTACGTATTATGACCCCGCATGAATCAGATCTTTGCATAGTTCTGGAACATCAAGAGTAAAGCAAACAAACTAACGTTCTCTTTTATTTTTTTTTACCTTAAGGACTATTCTTGTAAGAAAATAGAAATAAAAGAAGCAAAACTTTCTATTTTTTTTAAACTTAATGTTCTATTCCAAACACAAGCTTAACGAGCATATACTCTTTTTTTGCTTTTGTTTTTATGAAACAAACACTCTATGGGGAATTATTAAGGAAAAATCCCTCCAAAAGAAAAAATTTTTTTATTCCTTTTTTTATGAAGGAAATCTAAAGAATAAACCACAGAAAAATATTTTAAATTTTCATTTGATATCCTGACGCAAGATTTCGAAACAAGCAATGAAAAAGATAAAATGAAATATTTTTGGATTTTAATTTTGATTGCCTAAAGGAAAAATTCTAATGATAAATAAAAGACAAAGTATGTTTTTTCTATGTACAATATCCTAAAGTTCTAAAGAAAATAAAAAGATTTTTTTTATTTTTCACTAATTTCCCAAAGAAACACCTCAAAGAAAATCATTTTGGATTTTTGAAATTAATACCTTAAAAAAAACTCTTAAAAAGATATGAAAAGAGAAAAATCCCATTTTTTGAGCTTTTAGTCCTAGCATCCTAAAGGAAATATAAAAGCAATTCATTTTTTTTGTTTTTGAGTTCTAAATATTAATTCAATAAAGGAAAACCACCTCAAATAATTTCTTTTTATTCCTAGAGTTAGTATTCTAAAGAAAACTTCTAACGAAAATATAAAATACAACATCTCTTTTTTATTTTATTTTTGATTTATAACACACTCTTTCAGATGCAAAGTAGAAAATACAATGGTGATAATAAAAAAACTCGACATTACTATCCAACACTAGAAAGTAAAAGACGATATAAAAATAAAATAAAAATCTCCTCAAGCAACTTCTAAATGCAGTGACCCTGGGGTATATGTCATGCTCGAACTCCTGTAAATAAATTCACACCTGTATGAGAAAACTTAAACATACACTATGTGAGATAATAACATTCCCTACTAGACAAATGCAAGACATGGTTGAGGCTATTTTGCAAAATGACTTATGCGGCCAAAAGGTGGCTAGAAGTGCAAAATTTGGCTAAGATCCCGCAAAGCCAAGGACCTAAGATTTACTAAGAAGATCGGACCCTATGTGGGTTGCCTACGTATCACGCCCCGAAAGACGAGAATCAGGTATGCGTAGTTCGGGCAGATTGGATACGAGTGAGAATTAAGAAAACAACTAATTTATAGAAAACACAATTTTTTTGTCTTTTTTACGAAAAATGATGAAACAAGCAAAATCTTTTTGGAATTTCTTTTTTCTTTTTTTATTTTTTGATTTTTGATTTTAGGAAATGATGAAAAAGTGCAAAATCATTTTTTGGATTTTTCATTTTTTTTTGGTTTTTCTTGAAAAAGTGTGAAAGAAAATTATAACTGGGCCCCACTTGCTTCATTTTTATACTTCAACCTCTCTTTTTTTTTTCATTTTTTTTCATTTTTTTCATTTGCCCTCAGCTATCATTGGTCCGCCAAATGACCCTTTTATCCTTGAATAAATGCAACATAGGACGCATCAAGATGATCTATTATTTTGAGTACACCTGTCCTAGACGGATCCAACCCCTGTGTTGAGTCCCCTAAGTCAACTGCACATGATACAAACAAATGTTCTTACTAGGGATCCGCCATGAGGCTGAGTTATTTTAGGTTTAAAAACCTGGGTTTATTTGTTCTAGACCTGGCTTACCCGAGCGGATAGCTCGAGCTGGGGGGGGGGGACAGCGTACCGGGAATACAAAAGCTTCGCCGGTTTCGCAACTTGTCCGAACCTCGTTCTAAAAAGGGATAAGACTCTAGACAGAAGAGAAGTCACACGAAGTGCACTCTTGTGATGACCCGGCCCGTCGTCTCATATGTTACTGTCCCGTTTCTCCCATTTTATGCTTCTTCATGTTTCGTTATCGGTATTTGGTAGGTTAGAGTTAATTCAAATTGATTTTGGAAGAAAATGAGACACTTAGTCTCTTTAAGGAAGGTTTGATTTGGAAACGTCAACCGGATGTTGACCTATGAGTTAGAGAGCTCGGATGTGATTTCCAGTGGTTCGTTTAGCTTCAAGAGATGATTTGTGACTTAGGAGTGTGATCGGAAGTGATTTTTGGAGGTTCAGTGTAGAAATAGGCTTGAATTGGCGAAGTTAGTATTTTGGCGATTTTCGGTTGATAGGTGAGATTTTGATCTGAGGATCAGAATGGAATTTCGAGACTTGCAGTAGCTTCGTCAGGTGATTTGGGATGTGTGTGCAAAATTTCAGATGATTCGGAAGTGTTTTGGTCAGGTTTTTTTATCAAATACGTATTTTGGAAGTTTTAAAAGAATTTAGGCTTGAATCCGATGTAATTTGATAGTTTTGGTGTTGGTTGTGGTGTTTTGATGATTTGAGCAAGTTTGAATGATGTTTTAGAATGGGTTGGCACTTTTGGTTGAGGTCCCGGGGCCCTCGGGGTTATTTCGAATGGCCAACGGGGTGAATTTTGGACTTGTGTGATTGCTGATATGTTTGGTATCTGGTATTTCCACATCTGCGAAAAAGGGGCCGCAGATACGATTCCGCAAATGTGGAAGGGGAGTCGCAGATGCAGTTCTGAGTGCTGAGGTAATTTTTGCAGAAGTGGTCGATGGCCCACAGATGCGGTCGCCGCAGAAGTGGTATTGGACCGCAGAAGCGGTCTTGGGTGAGTTAGTAAATTCCATGGAAGCGTAAAAATGACCACAGAAGCGGAAAGGTCAAGTCAGAGATATTTAATTCTATCTTCACGAATTTTTGAAAGAACTTAACATTTTCACTTCGGACTTGGAGGTTATTGTGCGATTTTGGAGAGGGAATCAAGGGACTTCATTGAGGTAAGGAATTCTGAGCCTAAAATATAAATCTAATGTGTTATTACATGAATTAAGGGTGAAAAATCAAGGAATTAGAGATCAAAAATGGTGGTTAGGGCTTGAACTTAAGAGAAAGAAAAATGGGGATTTAAGGGGCCAATTGGACTCCAATTCTGTTGATTTTTATATGTGTAGGCTCGTGGCGAGATAAGGAATCCGATGATGTTAAATTTTCTGACTTTCGAGAAGTGGGCCGGGGCTCGGGTTTTGCTAATTTCGTGAATTTCAATGTTTTTTGAGTCCTTTCGATTGGGTTATGTTCCCTTAGCCAATTGTAATGTATTCGTTGTGGTTTTGGCCAGATTCGACGCGCGAGGAGGTCGATTCGAGAGGAAAGGGCATAGCGAGCTAGACTTTTGGCCGGCTAGAGGCAAGTAATGATTTTAAATGATGTCCTGAGGGTTTGAAACCCCGGATTTGCACAACGTAGTGCTATGTTGAGGTGAGACACGCGCGGGGTCATTTACTATTGGGGATTGTAACTTGGTCCATCCCGGTTGGTATTTTACCGCGTATTTGACTAAGACTTGTTGTTTTTCGTTATGACTTGGGCTTATTGCCATAGTTGGGGCTTATTGTCGACTGTTTGAAATCCTTTGTGAACTATCATCACTGTTTCCTCACTACTTGAATGTCACGCCCCAAATTCGAGGGACATGACCGGCGCCCGATCGGGAAGCCCCAGCCAAGCGGACCTGGGTGCCTTTCCTACCCCACGCGTTACCTCATGTTTTCCTTACTCATTATTTGCAAGAACTAGCCATAATTCACTTAAAATACCTTTTGCAAAATATACATACACAGTAGTTAGTGAAGTTATCAATTCGTTGCCCAACAAAAGAAACGGGGATATACATAAGCTTTTACCCACATCCACTATCTGCGGAGCCTCTAAAAGTACAACAGGATAATACAGTATTTGCCGGTAACAAGGCTCCGACTATACCTTACACAACAG
>MU739860.1:17038-47286 GCA_026770625.1 Nicotiana glauca
ACCTAGTAACCTAGGCTCTGATACCAACTTGTCACGACCCAATTCCCGAACCTGGTCGTGATGGCGCCTCTCGTGAAGACAAGGCCAGCTAGACCATCTCAGAACACCACCTTAAAGCAGTTAATCTGTTATATAGCAGTTCGAATATGAATTTAAGATACTAATCAATATGAATACAGCCTAATACAGCCCGATCGGGGTGTCACAAGTCACGAGCATCTAGGAGGATCCTTATTACAATTTAAAATATATAATACATAGAGTAAAATCTAGAAAACAAGAAGGAGAAGAATCTCGGTGCCGCGAACGCCGGCGGTCACCTTGCTTAGCTACGATAACAATAACTTCAACCCGCTACTAACCCGCTACCGGGTGAAACAGTACCTGCAACTGCACGCGAGGTGCAGGGAGTAAAGTGAGTACTTCCAACTCAGTGTTAATAAGAGAGAATAATATCTGAGCGCTAAGAAAACACGTATGGGCACACCAACATGCTATAAAGACAGTACAACACTTTGAGAAAGATAGTAAAAACCGTAACATCGACAAAATACTTTAGAAAACCTCAAGCTCAGTTAAAAATCTCTTTTGAAAGTATGTCTTTTCAACAGTTTCAAAATAAATTTCAACAAGTAGGAAACAGTCAGAAATCTGCCCCTTGGGCTCAGAATCAACCTCTCAGTGTAGTATCAGGCCCGCGGGCTCTCTCCCAACTCACCAAGTACAACCTCAGCCATCTCGGGCTCAGCACTCCCAACTCACCAAGTACAACCTCAGCCATCTCGGGCTCAGCACTCCCAACTCACCAAGCACAATATCAGCCCCTCATGCACAACACTCCATAACAAGTAACACCAGAGTATCTGGTCAACAAGGCAAGTAATAATATGTATGCCAATGGTATATGAGTGCCAAATGTCATGCCACGTAGTGCAAAAAGGAGTGGGTGCATGAATGCAATGCAATGCATATGACCGCTACGGCGCGTAGCGCGATCCATGGGTACCCTGCGCTCACTGGGGGTATGAACAGACTCCGGAGGGGCTCCTTCAGCCTAAGCGCTATAATACTGCGGCGTGCAGTCCGATCCATATAACATATCACTGCGGCGTGCAGGCCGATCCATATAATATATATTACTGCGGCGTGCAGTTTGATCCATGCAATATGCTACTGCGGCATGCAGTCTGATCCGTGCATGTATATGCATATGAACACATAACACTCGAGGCCTAAAAGCCTCCTCACATCACTTCTCATGCCCTCACATATGGCCCTTGGCCTCAATCAGTCCAAAAATAGTAAAAAAAAAACCCTCGGGCATCAGTAAAACAATACTACTCAGCTCAAATGATAGTTCAAATATCGTTTAAAACTCCAAGTTTGAGTAAAATATAGCTGAGTTCATAAAACAGTATAAATCACACGGATTGAGTTCAAATCATAATTCAAATAGTGAGGGAACAACAGTGATGATAGTTCATAAAGAGTTCAAATAATCGGCAATAAGCCCCAAGTATGGCAATGAGCCCAAATTATAATGATAACAACTAAATTGTTTGCAAATACGCGGTAAAAACCAACAACCGGTACGGACCAAGTCACGATCCCCAACGGTGCTCTAGCCCACGCTCAGGTCCAGCGTGCAAGTCACCTCAATACAGCACTAAGATGTGCTAATCCGGGGTTTCAAACCCTCAGGATATCATTCCCAAGTAACTCTCCTCGAACCGGTGAAATTCCTCGCTCGCGACGCCTTTGCCCCTCAATTGGTCTCCACGCGCGTCGAAACTAGCCAAAAATAGAGCGAATACATCACAATATGCAAATGGGATAATACCCAATTGAAAACAATCGAATTATAGCAAAAACCTCGAAACTAGCAAAACCCGAGCCCCGGGCCCGCTTCTCGAATAATTATGAAACTTACATTTTCGGAACCCTCGTCTCGCCACGAATCCGTACATACCAATAACTCCCGAATCCAAGCTCAAATGACCTATCAAATTCCAAATTTAGAATATTTTTGCTTTAAGCCCTAATTTCTTACAATTTGGCTATAATCTCATGAATTTCAAGGATGATTCTTATATATAATCATGTATTTAACTCATAAAACTTACCTCCAACGATTCCCAGTCGAAACGTTCTTACTTCCCGTCCAAAAGCTCCCAAGATGTTTAAAAATGAAGGAAGAAATGAGTTGGGGCGCTGGGGAAATGTCTTTAAAGCATTCTGTCCAGGCCTGAAAATCCTTCATCGCATTCGCGACCCCTCTCACGCGAACGCGAAGACCAAATTTCTGAAAATCCCAAATGCTCTACGCGAACGCGATACGTTCATCGCGAACGCGATGCCTAAATGAACTGGGCTCCCAGGCCCTTCTACGCGAACGCGACTTATCCCCACGCGTACGCGATGCCCAATGGCCTGATTCTATGCGAACGCGTCCTCCACTCACGCGAATGCGTATAACCAAAAACTCCACTGACTCCAAATCCTCATTCGTGAACGCGGAACACCAAACGCGAACGCGAAGCACCAGGTTCCACAACTACGCATTCGCGACCCCTCTCACGCGAACGCGAAGGCAAAACTTCCAGGCTCCCAGAATTTCCCTACGCGAACGCGGCACTCCCAACGCGAACGCGATGGCCCACTTCCCTGGGCTACGCGAACGCGGCCTCTCCTTCGCGAACGCGAAGGCTAATTTCTAGGCCTTCTCAAAATGCACTATGCGTTCGCGTTACTCCTCACGCGAACGCGATGAACAAAAGTCTGCAACACCCAACAGCAAAAATCTGCTATCTCCCAAGGCCAAAACTTGTCCGCTTGAACACTCGAAATCACCCCGAGGCCCCCGGGACCTCAACCAAAAGCGCAAACATGATCTAATACATTATTCAAACTTGCTCAAATCATAAAAACGCTATTGTTAACATCAAAATCCTCATTTATCATCAAATCAAAGTCTAAATTTTCTTAAAACTTCCGAATTGCACATTCGATCGGAAACCCAACCAAACGACGTCCGAATGACATGAAATTTTGCACACAAGTCCAAAATCACCTAAAGAAACTAGTGCAACTCTCGGAATTCCATTCCGACCCTCGGATCAAAATCTCACCTATCAACCGGAAATCGCCAAAATACTAACTTCGCCAAAATAGGCTAACTTCTTCACCGGACCTCCAAAATTACTTCCGATTGCGCTTCTAAGTCTTAAATCATCACCCGGAGCTAACCAAATCAACGGAATTCAATTTCGAGCCCTCTAACTCAGAGGTCAACATCCGGTTGACTTTTTCAACTTAAGTCTTCTTAAAAGAGACTAAGTGTCCCATTTCCAACAAAACTCTATCCGAATTACTTCAAATTCACCAAACACATGTAATGAAATATATAGAAGCATAAAACGGGGAAAACGAGGTGGAGATACTTGAGATGACAGGTCGGGTCGTTACAGATTGGGGCTGGTACTAGTATGCAATAAGTAACGATACTATTCTGCGTTTAATACCTTAACGGGATGGGTAAGGGTAGACATGGATATGATGACCACGCGACAACATCACGTGTATAAATGATTACCGGTGTTGTGCGTGGTGATCAATGTTATTTATAAACCTAGGACCCCCTTACCTCTTTACTTGCTTTTTTTTTCAGAATTTTAAAGTTACTGATTTTTCAGTTCTTCAAATTCTTCTTTGCTTCAATTACTTGCACCTATTATGCAAAATATCTCTTTAAACTGCCCGATTTTCAATACTATTTTTCTCAAAACTTCCGCCTCTTTTCACTTCTATTTTAATTACTTATATTAATTATTTGGCCCCCCTTTCCCCTCTACTTGTGTATCCTTTCTTTAATCACAAAACTACTTTCTTTTAAATTTGAGCACTCTTTAAAACTCATGTACTTCTTTTATTTGCAACCATTATGTGAAAGTACTTAGTATGATTTCTTGTATTTGTTTTTTGTATTTAAATGAAAAATTGTAGCATGGTCGGGAACCACACTAGTGGATCTTGGGGGGTGCCTAACACCTTCGCCTCGAGATAATTTCTAGCCCTTACCCGAACTCTGGTTTTCCAACTCAAACCCTTCTCTAGTGTTTGATTTGGCGACTCTTCAATTTAAAGAAAAATTCCCAAAAAGGAACGAGCTGACCTCCCAAATATCGTAAACCCGATTTTGCTTTTTAGAAATAGGGGGCGTGACAACAACTAGTTGAACAAAGTCACCATCAAGAACAAGTACCCATTGCCGTATATATATGATTTGTTTAACAATTTGCAGGGTGCGAGGGTGTTCTTTAAGATAGATTTGAGATCGAGGTACCATTAGTTGAATATTCGATATTCGAATGTTCTGAAGACTGCTTTTCGGACTAGATATGGCCATTATGAGTTTCTAGTGATGTCCTTCATTCTGACTAATGCCCCGATGGTCTTTATGGATTTGATAAAATGGGTGTTTAGGCTGTATATTGACTTGTTTGTCATTTTATTCATTGATGACATTTTGATCTACTTGCGTAGCATGGGGTATCACGAGCAGTATTTGAGAGTATTGCTTCAGACCTTGCGAGACAGAAGCTATATGATAAGTTCTTGAAGTGTGAATTTTGTTTAGATTCTGTGGCATTCTTGGAGCATTTTGTATCAGGCGAGGGAATTAAGATGGATCCCAAGAAGATCGAGACAGTTCAGAGTTAGCCTCGTCCTACCACGATGAATGAGATCAACAGCTTCGTGGGGTTAGCAAGTTATTATCTTCGGTTTATGGAGGGCTTATCATCATTTGTAGCACCTTTGACTAGATTGACCCAGAAGGGTGCTCCGTCCCGATGGTCCGATGATTGTGAGGCGAGCTTTCAGAAGCTCAAGACCGCATTGACTTCAGCTCCGGTGTTAGTGTTGCCTTTAGTTCAGGGATGTATACTGTGTATTTTTATGCTTTACGCGTTGGTTTGGGTTGTATATTTATGCAGGAGGGGCGAGTTATTATATATGCTTCATTTCAACTAAAGCCTTATGAGAAGAATTATCCTATACACGATTTGGATTTGGCCGCGATTGTTCATGCCCTTAAGATCTGGAGGTATTATCTTTATGGGGTGTCCTGTGAGGTTTACAGTGATCATCGTATCTTGCAACATTTGTTCAAGAAAAGGGATCTCAATTTGAGGCAACGTAGGTGTCTTGAGTTACTAAAGGAGTATGATATTACTATCCTTTATCATCCGGGAAAAGCGAATGTAATCGCGGGTGCCTTGAGCAGAAAGGCGGAGAGTATGGATAGTTTGGCATTCATTTCAGTAGAGGAGAGGCCATTAGCTTTGGTCATTCAGTCGTTTGCTAATAGACTTGTGAGGTTGGATGTTTCAGAGCCCAGTCGAGTTCTTACATGCGTCATTTATCAGTCTTAACTATTGGAGCAGATCAAGGCTCATTAGTTGGATGATCTGCGCTTGTTGATTATCGAAGAGGTGGTACTACAGGGTGGTGCCAAGGAGGTTACTATCGACGAGGATGGTGTTTTGTGACTCTAGGGTCGTCTATGTGTTGCTAATGTTGATGGGCAAAGGGAAAAATTCTAGAGGAGGCACATAATTCTCGGTATTATATTCATCCAGGTGCTACGAAGATTTATCACAGCATATGGCAGCATTATTGGTGGCAGCGAATGAATAAAGACATAGTTGAGTATGTTGTAAGGTGTCTAAATTGCCTGTAGGTTAAGTATGAGCACCAGAGGTTAGGTGGCCTATTTCAGCAGATGACTATACCTAAGTGGAAATGGGAGCGCACTATTTTGGACTTCGTAGTTCGATTACCACGGACCTTGCAGAAGTTTGATGCAATTTGGGTTATTGTCAACAGGTTGACTAAGTCGGCACACTTTATTCCGGTGGTGACCATGTATACTTTTGAGAGATTAGACTAGATTTATATTCAGGAGATAATTTGGTTGCATGGTGTGCCTGTTTCTATCATATCAGATAGAGGACCTCATTCACTTTGCATTTCTATAGAGCAGTACAGAGTGAGTTGGGGACCCGTGTTAAGCTCAACACAACGTTTCATCCACAGATCGACGGGCAGTTGGAGCGAACAATTCAAATCTTGGAGGACATGTTCAGAGCATGTGTGATTGACTTTGGAGGACAGTGGGATCGATTCTTGCCTTTGGCCAAGTTTGCTTACAACAACAGTTATCAGTCCAGCATTGATATGGCTCTATTTGAGGCTTTATATGGTAGGCTATGTCGTTCTCGCATCTAATGGTTCGAGCATGGCGAGGCTAAGTTATATGGTACTGATTTGGTGAAGATGCTTAGGAAAAGGTAAAGTTGATTCAGGAGCGACTTTGCAAAGCACAATGCAAACAGAAGAGTTATGCAGATCAGAATGCGTGTGATTTATCTTTTATGGTGGGCGAGAAGGTTATCTTGAATGTCTTGCTGATGAAGGGGATCATGAGGTTTCGGAAGAAGGGAAAATTAAGCCAATGGTTTATAGGTCCATTTGAGGTACTGAGACGAGTTTGGGAGGTTGCTTAAGAGCTTTCTTTACCTCATAGTCTATCGGGGGTTCATTCATTTTTCCACGTGTCTATGCTCCAGAGGTATCATGACGACAGGTCACATATGTTATACTTCAACATGGTTCAGTTAGATGAGAGCCTGGCTTACGAGGAGGAGCCAGTTGCCATTATTGACAGGCAGGTTTGGTAGTTGAGGTCCAAGAAGATTTCTGTAGTAAAAGTTACTGGAGGGGCCAACCAGTCGAGAAGGCGACTTGGGAGGCCGCGAAGGACATGTGGATCAGATATCCACACTTGTTCAGCACTCTAGGTATGATTCTAGACCCGTTCGAGGACGAATGGTTGTTTAAGAGGTGGAGAATGTAACGACCTGACAGGTTGTTTTGCTTTATAGAACCCCATTCCCCTCAATAAGACTCCCCATATATGCTCTTACTGTTTTATGACTTGTGAGGATGGTTAGTTCGGGATTTGGAAGGGTTCGGGTTGAAATCGGAACACTTGGTTTCTTAGTTTGGCCTTAAAAGGCTAAGTTTGACTTCGAACAATGTTTCGAGTAAATGACCTCGAAATCATGATTTGATGGATCCAATAAGTTTGTATGATGATTTTGGACTTGGGAATATGTTTGGATCGGGTTCTAGATGACCTGGGAAAGTTTTGGTGCCTAATATTGAAAGTTGGCATTTTGGATGAATTTTATAAGTTTTGGTTAAAGTGAATTTTTACATTATTGACGTCCGTTTGGGATTTCAAGCTTGGGAATAGCTCCGTATGATGATTTTGGACTTAGGAGCACGTCCAGATGTGGATTTGGAGGTCCGTAGGTCGTTTCGAGGTCATTTGATAAAAGTTGAAAATTTGAAAGTTTTTGGGAAGTTTGACCGAGAGTGAACCTTTTGATATCGGGTTTGGATTCTGATTCCATAAGTTGTAGTAGGCCCTTAATGTCGTTTATGATTTGCACGTAAAATTTGATGTCATTCAGAGTTGATTTGATAGGAATTGGACAGGCTGAAGTATTTTTAGTTGTTTTTGAGTTTCATGAGTTAATCCATGCATTTTGGCATCAGATTCGTGATTTTAGATGTTATTTTTTTGGCTTTGATTGAACGAGCAAGTTCGTATGATGTTTTAAGACTTGTGTGGACATTTGGTATGGAGCCCCGAGGGCACAGGTGAGTTTCAAACGCGTTTGGAGGGGTGGAAGGACTTTAGTTTTTCTAGTTTCTGGGCTGGTGTTGCATGTCTCACAAATGCTAAGCTTTGATCGCATTGCAAGCTCGCATTTGCGAAGAACCATTTGCATTTGCGAAGTTGGGATGGCACTAAGGAGTTTGCATTTGCGGAGATCCTGTCGTTTTGTGAACGGTCCCTCTTTGCATTTGCGACGTTTTTGTGGTCGAGATGGCAAGCCTTCGCATTTGCGATCGTTTTTTCGCATTTGCGACACCTTGTTCTCCAATGCGACACCAATGACTTGTGCAAAAGCTTTCAATGCGGGGCTTAGTTTTATTTCTCTCATTTAACACTTGGTCTTCAACGATTTTGAGAACAATTTTGGGAGCGGTTCCATCAGCATCAAGAGATAAGTGATCCCTATCAATTATGTAGCAAAATAAACGAATCATAAATTGATTTAACATGGAAAATGGCGGGATTTATGGGATTTTTAGGAAAACCTAGGGTTTTAATAAAACTGGGATTTACCTAGAAAATGATTATGGAATGAGGTGAAAATTATATATTTGAGTTCGTAAGGTATGGGTAACAACTTTCTTAAAACATTTCTGGAGTCCGGGCACGTGGGCCTGGGGATGAATTTTAGGAACTCTTCAATTGGGATAGGGTAATCACTTCAATAGTTAAAATATAAACTCTTGAGCACGTATTGACTATTTTATATAACCTTTGACTATTTTCGTGTTGTTTGGCACTGAGTTGAAGGTTTAAAGCACATTTGTGGACCGAAAGTGAACTTGAGAATGAGGTAAGTCTCTTTTCTAACCTTGTAAGAGGGAACTCATCCCCTTAGGTGTATTTTATTGTAAATTGCTTTTCTGGGGAGCTACGTACACACTAGATGATGAGAGTCTGTGCATAACTATATTCCATGTGATGTCTGGGTAGTCTTAGTTTTACACCGTTCCTTGTTGGCACCGTTATTTGATTATGCTTATTAATTGTCTTGAATAGAGTTGAGATTGAGGATTTCAAGATTTAAAATATTCCAGTTAGGATTTCTTATTTTTTGCAAGAATTGAGGAATATAATGATAACTTTGAGAAATGTATATGTTCACTCGCGTTGCAAGTATTTTTCGCGAGCGAGGTAAATTCCACTACTCTCATGGGAGTGGGTCGTTCACCTCGATAGGTTAATAGATGCATCCATAGTTCATGCTATTCAACCCTTGGCAGTGCACACAATTTATGTACTCACGCTATACTTCTGCACTATCATGCAGAATCTGAGGTAGGTGCATCTGGATATCATCCTGGTGCACTCTCCTGATTTCTCTAAGACTTCATGGTGAGCTACCTTCCGAGCCCGTTCCGCAGCGCCTGAAGTTGTTCTGTTGCATTTACTTCTTGTCAAATTCATATTTGATAGAAGTTTAGTATTCCTTTGTATATTCAACTAGTAGCCCATATGCTTGTGACACCAAGTCTTGTGTCACAACCCAAAAATCCATTAAAGGTCGTGATGGCGCTGGACCCCACCGTCAGGCAAGCCAACACCAAATAGTTAGTAAGTTCTCATTTTAATATTTCTGAAATCATGAATTTCCTTCAATTTA
Organism: Nicotiana glauca; assembly: GCA_026770625.1. NCBI lineage: Eukaryota > Viridiplantae > Streptophyta > Magnoliopsida > Solanales > Solanaceae > Nicotiana > Nicotiana glauca. The sequence goes on from MU739860.1 coordinate 26,389, forward strand.
ATTGGTAAATGATGAACTTTACAGAATAATAATAATATTTTCCAATTTCCATACTAAGTACCCTATACTCATCCCAGAACCTGATGTCATGTGTGCATGAGCATTTACTGAGGAGTATAATAAAATACAACAACTATCCGGAATACAAATTTTGGATAGAAAAGAAAATACAAATACTCCGAAGGAGACTCTAGCTTGCTGCGGATCGCACATCAGATGCAGCTCGCCTAAGTCCCTATGTCAACCACGCCGCTGCATCTGCAAGGCCACTAAATGTATATATGCATGTACAACAAAATGTACAGCAAGTGTAGTATGAGTACGAAAATAACGCGTACTCAGTAAGTATCCAGTCTAACCTCGAAGAAGTAGTAATGAGAGGCCGAGTCCGACACATACTAGTTGTCCAACAATATGATAGTATGGAATTCTAATCAAGCATGATTAATAGAGATAATAACAGAACTCGGAACAAGAAAATAGCTGACCAATTCTTTCATCAATATTAAATAACCCCAAAACCCTTCCTTCACTTAAAAACAAATGATCTATCAACAATGAATTTATACAAATTATAAGACAAATGGTTTCCATTTATATTATCACATATAATTCCCACCGAGGATGTTCGAACCGATCCAATATAAATGTAAAATGTGCAGTGTCGTGGGTTGATCATCGCGGATTATAGATGCATCTATTTTCCCGCTCGCTAATCATACATGCGATGCGGTCCCCGCACGAGAATTATACATGCGACGCGGTCAAATATATCTTTAGGAAATGACCCCTCTCGCGAATCATACCTATGATGCGGTCAAATATAAATTTAATATTTAAGTCATATCTCTTTCTTGATTCTTTTCAAATTATTGGAAATTCATCTTAAAACTTTTTGAGTAAATTACCCCGCTCGCGAAACATACATGCGACGCGGTTACCCATAGATTTCTTAAGCTATTATAATATTCTTCAATTCTTTTCAATATTATGAAGTTCAAATGAAACCTTCAAAATCTTAGATTCTTCAAAATTCAATTATTTGAAAACAATTATTGCTCAACCTAAATCTTGCTTCTTCTCAAGGCAAACAATAAACATAAACCGATGGTAATATCAAGAAGGCATGGTGTAAACCTAGGCTACCCGGACATACGCATAACTAGTAGCTACGTACGGACTCTCATCACCTCGTGCGTATGTAGACCCTATAATTAGAAGAACATATTAATTTACTTCACCTATGGGGTTAATTCCATCTTACAATGTTAGAAAAGAGACTTACCTTGCTCCGAAGTTCCATAACCGGCTCCCAAGCCCTTCCGACAACTCCAACTGATGCACAACGCTCCAAAACTAGTCAATAAGTATGCAAAACCATAAATGTATACTCAAATACTCATCAAAAATTAATTTATAACAATTTCTGACCCCAAGCAAAATGTCGATAAAAATCACCCTCAGGCCCACGTTCCCGGGTTCCGAAAATCTTCAAAGATAGACATTACCCATAACCTTACGAACTCAAATATATAATTTATTCCCAATTCCATGTACAACTTCGTGGTCAAAATCTAAGAATACCAATTTCTAGGTTTTTCTTCAAAACTCCAAATTTCCTCTAATTTCCATGTTAAAATCTATATATAATCAATGTATTTAACTCACAATAGGTGGAGATAGATTACCTTGCCATTGATGATGAAAAACCCCTCTTGAAACCCTCCAAGAATCTCCCGAACCAAGAGAAATGAAAGAAAATGGGCCAAATCCCCATCTGTTAAATAAACACACTGCCCAGTGATTCCTCACACTTGCGGTCACTTTACCGCTTCTGCGGCTCTGCATGTGCAAAAAAAATACCGCTCTTGTGTTCCTCCATCGGACCCCTCGATTTTTCATCTGCGATCGCCATCTGCTTCTGCGCCTTCACTTATACGGCTCCCCGCGCGCAGGTGCGGTACTGCTTTTGCAAAACTCTGCCGCATCTGCGGTCTCAGTATTCTCCAGCCTAAGCCGCTTCTGCGACCCTCATGGCTTCTTCTACAGCTCAGTACTTGTAGCCCTAACCTTGCAGGTGCAGTTACACCAGAAGACAGTATCCTTAGCACCTTTACAAGGCCAAACTAAATATGTTAACCATCCGAAATCCACCCGAGGCCCCGTCCAATCACACCAACCAGTTCAAAAACTTAATGCGGAACTGCTCGAGGCCTCAAATCACATCAAATAGCACGAAAATCATGAATTGTAATCCAATTCAAGATTAATGGACTTTAGAACTTTATACTACTTCATTCGATAATGAAACCTATCAAATCACGTACGATGGACCTCAAATTTTGCACACAAGCCACATTCAATACTACGGTCCTACTCCAATTTTAGGAATAGAAATCTGACCCTGATATCAAATATTCCACTTCCGGACAAACTTCTCAAAAACCTTCAAATATCTAACTTCCGCCAAACGACTCCAAAATGACCTACGGACCTCCAGATCCACTTATGTACGTGCTCCCAATACCAGAATCACCTTACGGAGCTATTCCCAAACTTTGAATCCCAAACAGACATCGATAACATATAAATACACCTCAACCCAAATTCATGAAATTCTTCGAAAATGCAACTTCCACAATAGGTGCCGGAACGCTCCCGTGTCATCCAAAACCTGATCGAGACATACGCCCAATTCAAAATCATCATACGTATATGTTGGAACCCTCAAATCCCAATTTCGAAGTCACTTACTCAAAGTCTAACCAATCAGAATCTTCCAACTTAAAGCTTCCGAAATGAGAATTCTCTTTCCCAATCAACTCCGAACTTCTGAAATTTCAATTTCGACCATGCGTACAAGTCATAATACCTGAAGTGAAGCTACGTATTGCCTTAAACTGCCAAATGATGCTCTAGAGCTTGAAACGACCGGTCGGGTCGTTACATCTTGGATTTTATGCTTGTAGACACATGATGATTTTTTGGATATTTACTTATCTCATTTTCTCTTAAAAATTATTTATCGTTCCGTTTACAAAAATTTACTTCTTATTTATGCACTAATTGAAAACTAGATACTTCTAAAATGTTAAAATAAATAATCATGCAGTTAGTTCACTTTTGGCATGTCTAGCGGTAGCGTTTGGCACCATCACGGCCTATAGAAGAAATCGGGTCGTGACACATAACTTATACATGTATTATTTATGTAGAATTGTAAAATGACAACTAAACATGGTATTAGCTATGCTAAATTTTGTACAATAACTAATGGCTACCAAAAATTGCATAAGTTACGTTTCCCCCAATTCATGGATAACTTTCTCCTAACCAGCTACCAGACGACCACCAAATGTTCAAGAAGACCTAAATCATCTTTTATTGGATGCTCTTCTTTGTTTCCAACACGAAATAAGAATACACTAAATACTGGATCCATTCTTACTTTATATTCTTGTTAGTTGAATCTTTTTCATTTGAGGCCAGAAGTATAACTTTGCCAAGCTAGCTTTTACAGTCTCTGCTTTTGTCGATTTTGGAACTACTGGTAGTACTTGACATAAATTACCTCAAAAACCATTAATCTTTTACCAAACGGTTCATTAATATCCAATATATCTCTAGAACTCCGGACAATTATTTTTTATCGTGTGACACTTAGCCATAAATGCTTCATCCCATATTATCAATTTTGCCTTCCTCATAAATTTAGCATCATTGCTCTGCTTTGATATAAATTTAGCATTATTGGCACGCCACTTCCTATTATTGCTAATAATGGCATGCTTATTTTTGTGATATTTGTAAGCAATAAATGACATAAAAATATTATTTTGATTCCGCCGGAGACATATACAAATAATAATTCGGTTACAGCATAGTTGACTCTTTATAATATACTCTTGAAGCCTTGTTCTTTTTTTAGGATTTAGCTTTGATTGTGCTTCTTCAGACACTTGTATAGCATATTGATTCTTAATAATATATTAAAAAATTGACTTTGTATTCTAACGCTCTGTTTATGAAATAAATTTATGTAACCTCATTATTTTTTTTTAAAAACTTGAATAAAATTTTTACTCATATGATAAATTTAAAATATAATTGAATTGGATTCTCTTTCTAAATAATTAGTTAAAATATTAATTATTTGGTTTTAACATAAAAAATAATTTATTCTATGTTGAATTAAATCTTAATAGTAGTTCATCTCTTGTTTTGAATATTTAATCTTAAATATAATTTTATCCACTATAAATTTTATTTTGAAATAGTAAAAACATGATGTGACATTTCAATTTGAGATCTTTATGTTTGTAGAATCATTAGTGGTATTGACTCTTACCAATTATTTTATTTTTCTTCGTTACACATTTATATTCTTAAATATTTTTTAGTTGTTGTTTAATAATTGAATATTTTTTAATATTACACGATAAATTGATTAAAAAATATTATTTGGGTAGAAAATAATTCAAATACAATATAGAAATATATTATCGTGTGTCACGATCCAGAATTCCCACCCTCAGGAGTCGTGATGGTGCCTACTCTTAGAAGCTAGGCAAGCCACACATTTAGAATCCATAAATACTTTTGTTTTTGATCCATTTTTACCAATTTAATTAGCATGAAATAAATAATTAAGCAACAACGGAATTCGTAATTTAGCGGAAGACTTAAACGAAATAAACCAAAATAATAAGAAAGATCCACATATGCCTCTACCCAGAACGGGGGTCACAACATTCACGGACTACTAAGATTTACTACATACAAGCGTTTGAAATAATTATAACACTGCTTGTCTCGAAAACATGAGATAACCGACTGAAATACAAGATAGAGGAGACGCCGAGCCTGCGGACGCTTGGAAGGTTATCTCGGTGTCTCGGTGGGCTGAAGACTAGCTCCCGAACTACTACTCCTGTCCAGTGGCTGGATCTGTGTAAAAGAGCACAGAGTGTAGTATCAGCACAGCCGACCCCATGTACTGGTAAGTGCCTAGCCTAACTCCGGCGAAGAAGTAACGAGGCTAGACAGGACTACCATATAAACATGTGCAGTTATATATTTCTACAGCGGAAAAATAATAAGAATGACCATTTTAAATGGGAGGGGAACATGCTCCGGGATAACAAATAATACAAAAATTCAAGAGAATTATAAGGAACATCAATAAATTAACTCTAACACAGATAAAGGAAATAAAAGCAGATTTCACTGTTAGTACACATCTCGTTGCAGGTATGCAACCCGATCCCATTTCTCAATGTTTCTGTGGTAGGCGTGCCACATGCTCCCATTTTATCAATTCTCGTGGTAGGCGTACCACCCGCTCCCATTTTATTAAATCTCGTGGTAGGCGTACCACCCGCTCCCATTTCATTAAATCTCGTGGCAGGCATACCACCCGCTCCCATTTCATTAAATCTCGTGGCAGGCATACCACCCGCTCCCATTTCATTAAATCTCGTGGCAGGCATACCACCCGCTCCCATTTCATTAAATCTCGTGGCAGGCATACCACCCGCTCCCATTTCATTAAATCTCGTGGCAGGCATACCACCCGCTCCCATTTCATTAAATCTCGTGGCAGGCATACCACCCGCTCCCATTTCATTAAATCTCGTGGCAGGCATACCACCCGCTCCCATTTCATTAAATCTCGTGGCAGGCATACCACCCGCTCCCATTTCATTAAATCTCGTGGCAGGCATACCACCCGCTCCCATTTCATTAAATCTCGTGGCAGGCATACCACCCGCTCCCATTTCATTAAATCTCGTGGCAGGCATACCACCCGCTCCCATTTCATTAAATCTCGTGGCAGGCATACCACCCGCTCCCATTTCATTAAATCTCGTGGCAGGCATACCACCCGCTCCCATTTCATTAAATCTCGTGGCAGGCATACCACCCGCTCCCATTTCATTAAATCTCGTGGCAGGCATACCACCCGCTCCCATTTCATTAAATCTCGTGGCAGGCATACCACCCGCTCCCATTTCATTAAATCTCGTGGCAGGCATACCACCCGCTCCCATTTCATTAAATCTCGTGGCAGGCATACCACCCGCTCCCATTTCATTAAATCTCGTGGCAGGCATACCACCCGCTCCCATTTCATTAAATCTTGTGGTAGGCATACCCCCCGCTCCCATTTCATTAAAGCTCGTGGTAGGCGTACCACCTGCTCCTATTTCATTAAATGTCGTGGTAGGCGTACCACCCGCTCCCATTTTATTAAATCTCGTGGTAGGCGTACCACCCGCTCCCATTTCATTAAATCTTGTGGTAGGCATACCCCCCGCTCCCATTTCATTAAATCTCGTGGTAGGCGTACCACCTGCTCCTATTTCATTAAATGTCGTGGTAGGCGTACCACCCGCTTCCATTTCATTAAATCTCATGGTAGGTATAACACCCGCTCCCATTTCATTAAATCTCGTGGTAGGCATACCACCCGCTCCCATTTCATTATATCAACAGTTCTTCTAAAAGAAATTTACTCTAACAAACGCAATAATTAATACGAATTCACAAGACAATAAGTACACAATAATTGTGATTCACTAAGGATAAAAATAATGACAAGTAGTAATTTATTATGGGCTTTAAGGAGCAATTAGGAAATTTAGTATTTAATATGTCGAATGTCAAGTAGCAATTAAGTCACATGAACCTGTAGCAATTATGGCATAAATTTAAGGCATAACGTTGCGCAACGATACCTTGTTTCAATAATAACAAGTGACACAATAAAAGGAAATGTCAACATAAAGAATAACAGAAATAGTGGAATAGGACAATTAATGCACTTGAACCAATAACAATAAGAAATCATAGCAAACAACAATAAGTGCACGGCATCACCCTTCGTGCTTTTACTCTCATCCTCACCAGGCAATGATATAATAAAATATGCATGGCATCACCCTTCGTGTTTTTACTCTCTTTCCTCACTACATCACCCTTCGTGCTTTTACTCTTTTTCCTCCCAATAAGCAAACAATGCACGACATCACCCTTCGTGCTTTAACACGCTTCCTCACCCAAACAATAATCACAAACAAGGGCAAGGAAATAAACAAAATAATAATTGAAATCAAGGCAACGGAACAGAATTAAACAATTAAATTCCGGCAAGGGTACAACATCAATAATCTCGACGTCCCGACAAGGGAGAATAATCAATAAACAACAATATCCCGGCAAGGGAACAATTTAAATACTCTTTCTCTTCCTTTCACTTTTATTTCATATCTCACTTTAGCCAATGCTCCAAAGGGTTCAACCATTTCATATACGTTCACAATTGTAATATAACTTGAGCCAATGCTCCTCGTTGTTCATAGGTCACAATTCCTCTCACAAGCTTTTCACAACAAATAGGAATCATCACCAAGGCAAGAGAAATACAACGAAATCACGATATTCACAATTTAAAGACGTACGGTGATGCTAGACATCAACGTATATATACTCATCGCCATGCCTATACGTCGCACTCAACAAGAAGCAATTAGCAAATAAGACTCAACTCCTAGTCTCTCAAGCTAGGGTTAGACCAAACACTTACCTCAATGCCTTGAATACAACTCAAGCCTCAATTATGGCTTTACCCCTTTATTCCACCTCCAACTCTCTCTTATCAAATAAAAAATTACTTAATTACATTAATAAACACTAAATGAATCAACCACAATGCATTAAAATGAGTTTTTCAAAATTTTACCCAAAAGTCAAAAATTGCCACCGGGCCCGCAAGGTCAAAACAAGAGGTTCGAACCAAAACCCGATTACCCATTCTCCCACGAACTTAAATATATAATTTATTTTGAAATCGGACCTCAAATTTAGGTCTAAATCCCCAATTTTTGAAAAACCTAGATTCTACCCATAACACCCAATTTCCCCATGAAAATCTTTTATTTTTGGTTGAAATCATGTTAAAAGATGTTAATGATTGAAAGTAATGAGTAAAAAATAACTTACAATTGATTCGGAAGAATACTTGTTCTTGAAAAATCGCCTAAATGTGTTTGGGCTTGAGAAAATATGAAAAATGCGGTTCAAAATCGTTTAAGTGTAAAATTGAAGGTCTCTCTCAAATGTGGGAATTGCAAAACAGGGTTCGCATTTGTGAACAATTCATAATTTCCCAGCTTTCGCACTTGCGACTTCGCATTTGCGAGATAAATATCGCATTTGCGATGACTGAGGGTTCAGGCGGGCATCACATTTGTGATGGAAATGTTCGCATTTGCGAAGAAGGTTGCCCAGGTACAGTCTCGCATTTGCGATGCATAACTCGCATTTGCTAGCTCGCATTTACGAGGTTTGCTTCACAAATGCGAAGCCTACAGGTCAGTTCATACTAGAAAATTTTAAGTTAAAAAATGCAAAAATTCACCTGAGCCCTCGGGGCTCCAAACCAAATATACACACAACCTCAAAAACATCCTACAAACTTACTCACGTGATAAAATTGTTAAAACAACATCATAAACATCGAATTACACCTAGAAATTCATGAATTCTTTTAAACTTCATAAAACCTCAAATTCTCCAATTTAGGTCCGGATCACATCAAACGACGTCCGTTTTCAACCAAATTTCATAGAAACATCTTAAATCATATATAAGAATTGTACCGGACGCCAGAACCAAAATACGGGCCCGATACCAACACGCTTTAATAAATTTTCTTAAACAATTTAAAAAAACAATTTTACATAAAAATTCATTTCTCGACCTTGGGACCTCGGAATTCGATTCCGGGCATACCCCATATCTCATATTTTCCTACGGACCCATCGGGACCGTCATATCATAGGTCTGGGTCCGTTTACCCCAAATGTTGACCAAGGTCGAATTTATTCATTTTAACATCAAAATTTAGCATTTTCGTAGAATTTCACATTTAAGTTTTCCGGTTATGCGCCCGGACTATGCACACAAATCGAGGCAACTCTAAATGAGGATTTCAAGGCCTTAGAGACACAGACTTAATTAAAAACAGGTGATGACCCCCACATTCTCCACCTCTAAAATAATCGTTCGTCCTCGAACGGACAGAAGAAAGAAGTACCCGAGTCGAGGAAAAGACGAGGATAACGAATTCGCATATCGGACTCGGACTCCCAGATCGATGCCTCAGGAGGCTGACCTCTCCACTGAAGACGAACAGAAGGAAAGCTCTTGGATCTCAACTGATGAACCTGTCAGTCTAGAATAGCCACCGGCTCCTCCTCATAAGACAAGTCCTTGTCCAACTAGACAGTGCTGAAATCTAACATGTGGGCTAGATTACCGTGATACCTCCGAAGCATGGACACATGAAACACTGGATGTACGACTGATAAGCTCGGCAGCAATGCAAGTCTATAAGCCACCTCCCCCACTCGATCAAGAATCTCAAACGGACCAATGGACCTAGGGCTAAGCTTTCCCTTCTTCCCAAACCTCATTATGCCCTTCATTGGCAAAACTCGGAGCAATACCCGCTCACCAACCATAAAAGCCACATCTCAAACCTCGCGGTCTGCATAGCTCTTTTGCCTGGACTGACCTGAACGAAGCCTATCCTGAATGATCCTGATCTTGTCCGAGGCCTCCTGAACCAGATCCGTACCCAACAACCGAGCCTTTCCCAGCTCAAACCATCCAATCAGAGACCAACATTGCCTACCATATAAAGCCTCATATGGAGCCATCTGGTTACTTGACTGGTAGTTGTTGTTGTAGGAAAAATCTGCAAAAGGCAAAAACTGATCCCACGAACCTCCAAAGTCAATAACACAAGCTCAGAGCATATCCTTTAACATATGAATAGTCCGCTGGGACCGACCGTCCGTCTGGGGATGAAATGTTGTGCTCAACTCAACCCGTGTGCCCAACTCTTGTTGAACTACTCTCCCAAAGTGTGAGGTAAAGTGCGTACCCCGGTCCGAAATGATAGACACGGGCATAAAATGGTGATATTATAATCCTTCAACAAATCCAACCACCTCCGCTGCCTCAAATTCAACTCCTCTTTGCTTTAACAAGTACTGAAGACTCTTGTGATCCGTGAACACCTCACATGCCACACCACACAGATAATGCCTCCAAACTTTCAATGCATGAACTACGGTTGCCAACTCCGAATCATGAACCGAATAGTTTTTCTCATGAATCTTCAACTGCCTCGAAGTATAGGCAATGACTTCGATATCCTTCATCAACACTGCTCCAAGCCCAACACGGAAAGTATCACAATAGACTGTATAAGGCCCTGAACCTCTGGGAAAAACCAATACTGGTGTCGTAGTCAGAGATGTCATGAGCTTCTGAAAGCTCGCCTCGCACTCATCCGACCATCTGAACTGGGCACCCCTTCTGGGTCAACTTGGTCATCGAGGCTGCAATAGATGAAAACCCCTCCACGAACCGACGATGATAGCCTGCCAATCCCAAGAGACTCCGAATCTCTATAGATGATATTGGTCTAGACCAGTTCTTGATTGCGTCAATCTTCTTCAGATCAACCTGAATACCCTCTACTGACACAACATGACCCAGGAATGCAACTGAGCTCAACCAACTCACACTTCAAGAACTCTACATATAATTGATTATCCTTTAAAGTCTGAAGAACCACTCTAAGGTGCTGCTCGTGCCCCTCCTCGCTAGGGGAATATATAAAAATGTCTTCATGAAGACTAACACGAACGAATTCAAATAAGGCTTGAACACTCGGCTCATCAAGTCAGTAAAAGCTGTTGGGGCATTTGTCAACCCGAGTGACATAACCAAGAACTTATGATGCCCGTACCGAGTGCGGAAAGTTGTCTTAGGGACATCGGATGCCCAAATCCTCAACTGATGGTAGCGAGATCTCATGTCAATCTTCAAATATTACCTTGGCACCCTAAAGATGATCAAACAAATCATCAATCCTCGGCAATGGATACTTATTCTTGATTGCAACCTTGTTCAACTGGCAGTAATCAATATGCATTCTCATAATCTGTCCTTCTTCTTTACAAATAACACCAACACACCCCAAGGCAAAACATTGGGTCTAAGGAAACCCTTCTCAAATAGATCTTGCAACTGCTCCTTCAACTCTTTCAACTCAGACGGGGCCATACGATATGGCGGGATAGAAATGGGCTGAGTGCCCAAAGCCAAATCAATGCAGACGTTAATATCCTTGTCGGGTGGCATACCCGAAGGTCTAAGGGAAAAACATCAGGGAACTCACAAACAATGGTCACATAATTAATAGAGGGAACCTCAGCACTGGAATCACGAACATAGGCTAAGTATGCCAAACACCCCTTCTCGACCATATGCCGATCCTTCACATACGATATAACACTACGGGTAGAATGACCAAGAGTCTCTCTTCACTCTAAATGAGGGATAACTGGTAAAGCTAAGGTCACAGTCTTGGCACGACAGTCCAAGGTAGCGTAGTAAGGTGATAACCAGTCCATCCCCTAAATAACATCAAAACTAACCATGTCCAGAAGAAGCAAATCTATACGAGTCTCAAAACCTCCAATAACTACTATACGCAAATAATGGATGCAATCCACCATAATAGAATCACCCACCGGCGTAGACACATAAACAGGGCACTCAAAGAATCACTAGGCATGACCAAAAACGGTGCGAAATAAAATCGAAGCTTCTCTACCACATACCAGAACAATACCTCACTACTAGAAAATAGACCTATGGCAACAGTATTTTAGCAACGGTTACTCACGCGTTGCAATAAAATACCTATGGCAACGGTTACAACCGTCGCATAAGCTTCTCAGACCTAGTAAGATAGGTAGTAAAAAACCCGTTACATTAGGAAAAAAACCGTCGCTATAGATTAACGTATTGTGATGGTGTCTTAATCCGTTGTAACAGAGTCTTCTTTGGCAATGGTTCTTTAAAAAAAAGGGCTACTGGGTCAGTTTTACTTTCCCTCCCTATTTTCCCTCTTCTAACCTTTTCGCGCCTTTGTTTTCACAAAACAAAGACAAAGCGTCTCAAGGAAAAACAGAAAGAAAAAGTAAAGTCCTAATATAGATACAAAAAACAAAAAGCCTAAATTTGATACAAGCCCTAAAAGACCTGCGTCCACACTCAAGTTGCCACCGCGAGAAAGGCTTAGGGACGGAAAATCCAAGATCGTTGTTCAGCCCTAAAAGACCTGTCTTAGAGGTTCTTATCTCTATCCAACTCCATTTTTCTTCAAAGCAGATTTGCTTTCTAAATTTTTTGCTCTCATTCATCAACAGAGAGTTTATTGAGGCATTGCAGTTTGAAGCTACAGTATTACTCTCCTTTTTCCCATTTCTTGACCTTGGAGTTTGGAACTAAGTTCTTTGCTTTCTGCTCCTTTTATCAGGTATTTCGTTTCTTCTTCCCCTATTTTTTTTCTGTTTCAAGGTTTATTTTTGAAGATTATTTCTTGCATATTGTGTGGTTCTGTTGAGTGTTTGAGTTTGTGCTACAACTAGTGTTATCTCACTTCTGTTTCTGTGGATTACAATTAGTGTGATGAATAATAGGAATATTAGTCTCTTGATACATAAAGTTTGATTTTTTTTGGTAAATCGATTGCTTGTGCAAATAGGTTGGGTAATTCAACGAATAAGTCTTTTGGGAGTGATTTTTCTTAGGTTGAAATTCTCCTCTTGGACTAAATTTATTTGGGCTTTAAGTAGTTGGAATAATTGTCCTACTCTAGTCATTTAGGGAATCAAGAAATATACTTTTTTTTGGCAAATCCTAAATTTATTTGGGGTTTAAGTAGCTTGCATTATTTTGCTGATGTCCAACAGTTGTATGTGCTAATAGTAACTTCTATTGCTGGTAATGAGCCTTCGCCGCTTCTGTATAATTTGTTGTTTGTTGTTGCTGTTCACTACCTGACGTTATTGCTGCAAATTGTTCCTCTATAGAAGTACCAGCTGCTGTACTTGTACCAATCTGCCACTGCCCAGATGTAATTGTCATCACATTTTTCATCAGAGTATCTATTGCTGTGGTCGTTGCAACATGTTGTTGTGCAACTTTAGGAACAAAAACTTGAGCTTGTACATTAAGTTTACTGCTGGAATTCACCTTCGTAGCAATATTAATTTTAGGTAATGATGGTGAACCAAACGAGTGCATGCCTTCATCTTCACTCTCTTGTTCATCGTCTTCACTCGAGTTCCCAACATACGTATCACCGTAGTCTTCTTCATCCTCATACTCTCGTTGGTCTACCCATAGATTGGATTTGATAGCCATCCCCCTCACATTCGCCTTTATAAAATCATTGTTATTCCTAGAGGACAACATCAACTCACCTCCATGTTCACCACAGGATTCCAACGATTGTGATGGCACTTCAAAAACTGAGGTATTCAAAGTGACCATTGGTTGTTTAACCATGTTTGTATGCATCATCATTGCATTTTGAGCCTCTTTGATTATTTGTTCGACATGAGGGCTGGAAAAATGTACAGTAGGAACATTTGAGCTGTGTGCCTTGTCCATTAGCTCCTCCACTTTATTTTTCTCTGAGGCCTGTTGTCGAACACTCCCTTTCTTGTCCAAATTCTCACCATCTTGGACTCTTTTTTCACTGCTATTACATGAAATCGGTTGTTTGTTCATCATATCATCTTTTAATGTTGTTGAGTCCAGTTGCCCATCATCCACAGCTGCCAACATTTCAAAATTATTTGAGTTGGAGACATAGTTCAATGCATTCTGTCGACCACCTGTAGATTTTTGCCTGGGCAATACTACCTTCTTAGTAGGTGATTTTCTAGCAGTTGCTACGATCCATTTTTTACTATTTTCGCTTGTATCATCACCCTTACTATCCACCTTTTCAATCCCAGCTTTATCTTTCAAATGCACACCCTTTTGTCCAATCGTTTTAGCTCCTAAAATCTGGGCCTCAACAACCTGTTAAGCCATAGTCCCCTGCTTGCTAGCTGCTTGTACCACTGATTCAACATTGGTCGTTGTACCAAATTGTGCATATGCTACTGCTGATTTCTCCGATGATTTAGCAGGTGCAACAGCTCGATCACCATTTGTTCCCAATGCATTAATAGCCTCCAGATTTGCAACTACAGCAGGACAACTATTTTGTGCATCTGTTTTGACAGCCTGTACACCTCCGTATGAAATTTTCACATTCTCAGCCTTAGAATCTGCAGCATCTACACACTTCAAAGCCTCTACACCTACATGCTTCTGCCCCTCATCATTCGCCACCGTAGCTTTGAAACATTCTGCATTACCAACTTGTTCACCTGTAGCAGTAATAGATCGATCCCTTCCTGCTACTGTTACTATACCACTGCTATTCCCTCTATCATTCAACACCCAATTTCCTGCATTTATAGCCATAGCATGAGACATCCTAGCTAAAGCACGATCTACAGGAACAATAGCAACATCTCCTACATGATTACCCTCAACTACTCGATTAACATTTTTGCTATTGTTTCCAATATCAATTTGTTTTCCTCCATCTGTGTGAAAAATCTGTTGTCCTACAGAGTTTTCTTTTGACATTTCATCTGAAGATTGCATAGCCCTTTTTGCATTGAGATATGCTCTTGCATCACTATCGAGTAAAATGGTATCATTTCCTGCTCCACTGTCCATTTCTCCTCCCTGATCTCTGTGATTGTTTGCAACAAATTTGAGTCGCACAATAAAATGTGTAATGTCTTCCTTATGTTATTAGCATATATTAGTTAATCCTTAATACAGAGCATAAAGAAATTAATGCTTTTTGTGCCAACTAATATATATTGAATTGTTTGGGGTATTTTTTCCTCAAAGTTGCTATCTTTGAAATGGCTCATTGACAAACAATGTTTTATACTATTTCTTGATTATATTATTTTTTGGGATGATTTAGCATTTTGAGTATCTGTGAGCTGATTTGAGGTACAACTTAACTGAACACTTCTTTCTCTGGTCTTGTTGACTCCTTTATGTGCAGAAAATGTCAGAGATCAATACCGAGAATTGAAAAAAATGAAGAATCCACATACTGCTGGCAAAACAAGTTTTGCTGTAGTCCACAATGATTTGGTGTGTGCTCTTATTTATCAGTAAATATGATCATGCTAGACTATCGAGTAAAATGGTATCATTTCCTGCTCCACTATCCATGTCTCCTCCCTGATCTTTATGATTGTTTGCAACAAATTTGAGTCGCACAATAAAATGTGTAATGTCTTCCTTATGTTAATAGCATATATTAGTTAATCCTTAATACAGAGCATAAAGAAATTAATGCTTTTTGTGCCAACTAATATATATTGAATTGTTTGAGGTATTTTTGCCTCAAAGTTGCTATCTTTGAAATGGCTCATTGATGAACAATTTTTTATGATATTTCTTGATTATATTATTTTTTGGGATGATTTAGCATTTTTGAGTATCTGTGAGCTGATTTGAGGTACAACTTAACTGAACACTTCTTTCTCTGGTCTTGTTGACTCCTTTATGTGCAGAAAATGTCAAAGATCAATACTGAGAATCAAAAAAAATGAAGAATCCACATACAGCTGGCAAAACAAGCTTTGCTGTAGTCCGCACATTTGGTGTGTGCTCTTATTTATCAGTAAATATGATCATGTTGTCATTTTTAAGAATATTTTGACGCCCACTCTTAATGTATCTAGGAAAAAGAGAAGAACACTTCCGAACCTTTATCTCTTCGAGAATTCTTTGTGGCTACAAGAGCATGAAAACCTGGAACGTCATACAAGGAATCTGATGAAGATACAACTACTAAAATTGTGCGAATTCTATCTTATTGCTTTTTTATTGAGAATTATTATTTGTTCTTACTGGCTTTTAGTTACTAGAATTTTCATTCTAAAAATTTGTGTTATAGGCTGAAATGGAAAAAATTGAAACACAACAAAGTGAAGATGGTAGCAGTTCTGTTAATGCATTTGCAGCTGTTATGGGACCTGAACATCCGGGACGTCTTAGATTGTATGGACGAGGGGTTACAAGAACTTCTTTGAAAGGAAAAATGGGACATTTTGAATCCACTTCAAATGCTACAAATGATCTGGTGCAACAAATGGAAGAAAGGATGCCAAGAATGTTCGAGGAACACAAAGAACAATTTGAGAAACAGAAGGAACAACTTGAGAAACAGAAGGAACAATATTAGGAACAAAATAGAATGATGCGACAAGAAATTCTAGGAGATATCTTTGTACAGCTTCAGCGTTCAGGATTGCAAATCAATCCTAATATTATAGCAAACTTGTGTGCTCGTTCACCAGGAGAAGCTTCGTCCGCACAACAAGTAGTTATTTAACCAATCAACAGGCTATCTTTTGGCAGCAACAATCAAGGTTCGATTTCTTTTCGATATTTGTTATAGATTGGTTATGTGCGCAATCTGTATCACTCAAAAATAGAGAATGATTTCTTAGAAACAGGGACTGGTCTCTCTTTTCCTCTTTGTTGTGTGCGCAATTTGTATCTCTTAGAAACAGAGACTGATTTCTCAGAAATAGAGATTTATCTCTCTTTTCCTCTTTTTTGTGTGCGCAATATGTATCTCTAAACAACAGAGACTGATCTCTCTTTTCTCTTTGTTGTGTGCGCAATCTGTGTCTCTAAAAAATAAAGACTAGTCTCTGTTGCATACTCTTTTGTTGTGTGCACCATCTGTTTCTCTCAAACTACTATCCTTTGCTACTTCTAATTAACTGATCTACTACTGTTTCATTGTGCTACTGAAATTTTAAAACAGATAAGCAAGACGACTATATGCCAATGGCTAAAGCCGAGAAACAGAATGCTATTTCTTAGTCGTTCTGATGGTTTAGCAGTCTCTTTTTTAGAAATGCTCGTTACATATATTGAGAGAACTAATGTAGTAACTGGAGGTAGACATGCAGCTTGCTTTCAAGAATTGACTCTGTCTTTTTGAAAAGCTTTTAACTGAAAATATAAAGTTGAGTGTTAAACTCAACAATGATAGCACATGAGGTCTAATGTAACATTTATGTCTAAAAACTAGCCCAATAATCTCATTACAGTGCTCTTCAACTTTTGTATCATGTCGCCTCCAGTTGTATCTATCTGCTTCAGTCCTTGCCCAGCTCCACACATCCGTGTTTATCATGCCATGGATCCTGCTTTTTTTGACTGCGATCCTTACATGAAAATGATTTCTGCCTCTCCTCTTGTGTGCCTGATACATGTTGTTAGCTGCGTGTGAAAATTTCCTTAGGTTTAACTTTAGCCCAGCTTCGCTATGTCCAGCTAAAAGCTGTTGTATTATCCAGAAGTTTCCCTGTGTGTACTCCTGCTGATTGCATTTCCGAGCTAATTTCATGCCTTCCTTTTGATTCCATGGATTCCATTGTGATGTTCCTGATGCCTGACTCCCTGTATGTGTAGATGGATTCCAAGAGTAGAATATCCACCTACAAGTCTATTCTACAGCATTATGGTTGTTGTGATCATCTGTGATCCAGCTGCTTTTGATCTCGATGTCATGTGTTGTTCCTTTGTATGTTGTTGAGATCCTTACACTATTTGGTATCTCATATGTTAAACTATGCTGCAGCAATGAGGAGTTGTTCATATTTCCCTCCACTTGTACCATAATTGATTGCCAAATCAAGTAAATGATAAGGCCAATTCTTATGGATTTCCAGTAGTGATTCCTCGCACTTATGCATGTCACCTTTCCTTCTTCAAGGGAATGAGTACATAGTACTAATACCACCCATAGAAGTCGTAGTAAGTTACGAGACATGAGTACTAATTAGCAGAGTTTATGTTTATAGTTTTTACTTCTTTTCCTTTTTTCTTTTTGGAGTCAAATGGTCCTGTATAGAACAAAAAGATAACTGTTTGTAGTTCTGGTTGATTGGAGAGATTAGAAGTACAACAAGAACGGGCAAACTTCCAGCTTAAAAATAAAAATATCAATATGAAAATCAGCAGCAGAAGAACATCTTTTTCTTGCCTTATCTAAAAAGAAGAGAAGAGATACGAAGGAACATACTTGGACTTTGACTTCTGGTTCTTTTTTGTAGCATGATTTCTGAAGTGGCAATGCCAATTTCATCTTTTATTTTATCTTCTAAGTACTCATATTATTTTATTGGTGTTAATATATAGTGCAATAATAATGATATTAAGAAGGCAATATTTTTTTCCTACCCTCCAACTATTTTTGTTCTTGTTAAATTTACAGGTGAACCAAATGATCAAGGGGGAGATGAAAGCAGTGAAGACCTTAACTAAAAGTATTGGTAGAAGAATCTTCAGACAATCAAGGAATGTTTTTATTTTTGAACTATTTTGCAAACTTATGTATTCCAACTCTTGGATTATTAAACACTTTTATCGTATATTTTACTTTTATAAATGGATAATCGTAGTTGTATATTTTGAATTATGATTTTGTTGATGAATATATTTTTATCTCGTCAGTTATATGGTAATTTCAGTGTATTATATATTTATCTTGTTGCGATACCGTTATATAGCTCGGGATAAGCGTTGCAGTAGCTCAGGATAAGCGTTGCAGTAGCTCAGCATAACCATTGCATCAGCTTGTAATAACCGTTCCAACAGGTAAAACAAAATAATATATAAAATGTTGTAATGTCTATAGCAACGGTTCGCAGTCGTTGCAATACACAAATAGCGGCGGTTCAAAATCGTTGCCATAACTCACTATTAATCGTTGATTTTGATCATGATAAAACCGTTGCAGTAGATGTGCCTATGGCAACGGTTATTAAACCGTTGCTTGAAAACGTTGCAATAGACCAATGGTGATGCAAGTTCCCGCAACGGACGCTAAACCGTGGCACTAGCTTTATCGCAACGGTTGTTTTTACTATGGCAACGGAACGTGTGGCGTTGCCTTAGGCGTACCACCCGCTTCCATTTCATTAAATCTCATGGTAGGTGTACCACTCGCTTCCATTTCATTAAATCTCATGGTAGGTGTACCACCCGCTCCCATTTCGTTAAATCTCGTGGTAGGCGTACCACCCGCTCCCATTTCATTATATAAACAGTTCTTCCAAAAGAAATTTACTCTAACAAACGCAACAACTAATACGAATTCACAAGACAACAAGTACACAATAATTATGATTCACTGAGGATAACAAATAATGACAAGTAGTAATTTATTATGGGCTTTAAGGAGAAATTAGGCAATTTAGTATTTAATATGTCGAATGTCAAGTAGCAATTAAGTCACATAAACCTGTAGCAGTTATGGCATAAATTCAAGGCATAACGTTGCGCAACGATACCTTGATTAAATAATAACAAGTGACACAATAAAAGGAAATGTCAACATAAAGAATAACAGAAATAGTGGAATAGGACAATTAATGCACTTGAACCAATAACAATAAGAAATCATAACAAATAACAATAAGTGCACGGCATCACCCTTCGTGGTTTTACTCTCATCCTCACCAGGCAATGATATAATAAAATATGCATGGCATCACCCTTCGTGCTTTTATTCTCTTTCCTCGCGACATCACTCTTCGTGCTTTTACTCTTTTTCCTCCCAATAAGCAAACAATGCACGACATCACCCTTCGTGCTTTAACACTCTTCCTCACCCAAACAATAATCACAAACAAGGGCAAGGAAATAAACAAAATAATAATTGAAATCAAGGCAAGGGAACACAATTAAACAATTAAATTCCGGCAAGGGTACAACATCAATAATCTCGACGTCCCGGCAAGGGAGAATAATCAATAAACAACAATATCCGGTCAAGGGAACAATTTAAATACTCTTTCTCTTCCTTTCACTTTTATTTCATATCTCACTTTAGCCAAAGCTCCAAAGGCTTCAACCATTTCATATACGTTCACAATTGTAATATAACTTGAGCCAATGCTCCTTGTTGTTCATAGGTCACAATTCCTCTTACAAGCTTTTCACAACAATTAGGAATCATCACCAAGGCAAGAGAAATACAATGAAATCACGATATTCACAATTTAAAGACACACGGTGATGCTAGACATCAACGTATATATACTCGTCGCCATGCCTATACGTCGTACTCAACAAGAAGCAATTAGCAAATAAGACTCAACTGCTAGTCTCTTCTCACGACCCCAAACCGGTCATGATGGCGCCCAGTACACTGCTAAATTCCGATCGCTCTCCTAAGTCATAAATCATCCCCTGAAGCTAACCGAACCACCGGAAATCACATTCGATCCCTCTAACCACATAGTCAACTTCTGGTTGACTTTTCTAAAATAAACTCCCTTCTAAGAGGCTATGTGCCTTATTTTCAACCAGAACCAATTCAATTACACCCGATCGACTCTAATTATGATATAGAAACATGAAGCAACAAAATAAGGGGAAAATGGGGCGGTAACTCACGTGATGACGGGCTGGGTCATCACATCCTCCCCAACTAAAACAAATTCCCGTCCTCGAGCGGGTCAAGAAACATACCTGAAGTCTCAAACAAGTGAGGGTATCTGCTCCGCATCTCCTGCTCGGTCTCCCAAGTGGCCTCCTCCGCGGGCCGACCTCTTCACTGCACCTTTACTGAAGCAATATCCTTGGACCTCAACTTCCGAACCTGTTGACCTAAAATAGCCACCGGCTCCACATCGTAAGTCAAATCATCATCCAGCTGCACTGCACTGAAATCCAATACATGGGACGGGTCCCCAACATACTTCCGGAGCATAGACGCATGGAATACCAGATGTACACTAGACAAACTGGGTGGCAAGGCTAACTCATAGGCCACCTCTCCAATCCTCCTAAGTATCTCAAAAGGGCCAATGAACCTAGGACTCAGCTTTCCTTTCTTCCCAAACCGCATAACACCCT
>MU739860.1:47878-83026 GCA_026770625.1 Nicotiana glauca
ATGAACCTCCAAAATCAATAACACATGCACGCAACATATCCTCCAAAATCTTAATAGTGCGCTCAGACTGTCCGTCCGTCTGAGGGTGGAATGTTGTGCTCAACTCTACCTGCGTACCCAGCTCCCGCTGAAATGCCCTCCAGAACTGAGTACCTCTATCTGAGATAATAGACACTGGAACCCCATGTAACCTGACAATATCTTGTATAAAGATCCCTTCCAACCGCTCCGATGAATAAGTAGTACATACTGGAATGAAGTGTGCGGATTTGGTCAGCCGATTAACAATCACCCAAACTGAATCAAACTTCCTCGAAGTTCGAGGGAGACCACTCACGAAATCCATTGTAATCCGCTCCCATTTCCACTCAGGAATAACCATACGCTGAAGAACACCACCCGGTCTCTGATGCTCGGACTTAACATGCTGACAGTTGAGACATCGGGCTACATAACTCACAATATCCTTCTTCATCCTCCTCCACCAGTAATGCTGTCTCAAGTCCTGATACATCTTCGCGGCACCCGGATGGAGGAGTACCGCGTGCTGTGAGCTTCTCTAGTATCAACTCTCGAAGTCCATCTACATTGGGCACGCAAATCCGGCCCTGCATCCTCAACACAACATCACTATCAATAGTAACATCCCTGGCATCATCATGCTGAACTCTGTCCTTAAGGACAAGCAAGTGTGGATCATCATACTGGCGCTCAGGAATGCGATCATATAAGGAAGACTGAGAAACGATGCAAACCAACACCCTGCTGGGCTCTGAAATATCCAACCTCACTAACCGATTGGCCAACGCCTGAACATCAACTGCAAAGGGCCTCTCCCCAACTGGAATATATGCCAGGCTGCCCATACTAACCGCCTTTCGACTCAAAGCATCGGCCACTACATTGGCCTTCCCCGGATAATACAATACGGTGATATCATAATCCTTAAGCAACTCACGCCACCTCCGCTGTCTCAAATTAAGATCTTTCTGTTTGAACAGGTGCTGAAGGTTGCGATGGTCTGTATAAACCTCACAAGAAATACCATATAAGTAGTGCCTCCAAATCTTCAGAGCATAAACTATAGCTGCTAACTCCAAATCGTGCACAGGGTAGTTCTTCTCATGGGGCTTCAACTGACGAGAAGCATATGCAATAACTCTACCCTCCTGCATCAGCACATATCCTATGCCAACTGTCGAGGCATCACAATACACGGTATAAAAACCTGAAACTACTGGCAATATCAAAACTTGAGCCGTGGTCAATGTTGTCTTGAGCTTTTGGAAGCTCTCCTCACATTCCTCGGACCACACAAATGGAGCACCCTTCTAAGTCAACTTCGTCAAGGGTGATGCAATAGAAGAAAATCCCTGAACAAACCGGCGATAATATCCTGCCAACCCAAGGAAACTACAGATCTCAGTGGCTGAGGTCGGCCTGGGCCGACACTGCACCGCCTCTATCTTCTTCGGATCCACCTGTATACCATCCCTGGACACCACGTGTCCCAGAAAAGCCACGGACTCAAGCCAGAACTCACACTTGGAGAACTTTGCATACAGCTTCTCCTCCCTCAACCGCTGCAATACTACTCTCAAATGCAGAGCATGCTCCTCCTGGCTACGAGAGTACACTAGGATGTCATCAATAAACACAATCACAAAGGAATCCAGATACGGCCGGAACACACTGTTCATCAAGTGCATGAACGCGGCTGGGGCATTAGTCAGCCCAAAAGACATAACTAGAAACTCGTAATGTCCATATCTCGTCCTGAAGGCTGTCTTCATAATATCAGAATCTCTAATCTTCAGCTGGTGATAGCCTGAACGAAGATCAATCTTCGAAAACACTCTCGCTCCCTGGAGCTGATCAAATAAATCATCAATGCACGATAGTGGAAACTTATTCTTCACTGTTACCTTGTTTAACTGCCTGTAATCAATACACATCCTCATGGAGCCATCTTTCTTTTTCACAAATAAGACCGATGCACCCCCACGGGGACACACTAGGACGTATAAACCCCTTATCTAGGAGTTCCTGAAGCTGCTCCTTCAACTTCTTCAACTCAGCTGGCACCATACGATAAGGAGGAATAGAGATAGGCTGAGTGCCCGGCTCCAAATCAATACCAAAGTCAATATCCCTGTCCGGAGGCATGCGCGGCAGGTCGGATGGAAACACATCCGGAAAATCCCCCAAAACGGGAACATAATACAGACTGGGAGTCTCAGCTCTAACATCTCTCACAAACGCCAAATATGATAAACATCCCTTCCCAACATCCGCTGGGCCTTTAAGAAAGAAATTACCCTGCTGGGTACATAATCAGTCGTACCGTGCCATTCGATCCTCGGGATACCTGGCATAGCCAATGTGACTATCTTGGTGTGACATTCCAGAATAGCATGACACGGAGATAGCCAATCCATGCCCAGAATAACATCGAAATCAACCATACTCAATAGCAGTAAATCAACTTGGGTCTCCAAACTCCCAATAGTAACAAGACATGACCGATACACATGGTCCACAATAATAGTATCGCCCACCAGGGTAGATACATGCACAGGCAATGCAAGACACCCTCGGGTCGTACCCAAATGGCGAGCAAAGTATAAAGATACATAGGAATAAGTGGAACCCAGATCAAACAAGACTGAGGCATCTCGATGACAGACTGAAATAATACCTGTAATAACAGCATCCGAAGCAACAGCATCTGAACGGCCCTGAAGAGCATAGAAACGAACTTGACCACCTGATCGGCCTCCCCCTCAAGGGAGACCCCTAGATGCTTGACCCTCACCTCTAGCTGGTGGGGCGGGTGCTGAAGAAGATGGACTAGAAGATGAGGGCTGACCCCTCTGCTGAGACTGACTGCCGTGGCGCGAGGACACTACCTCCACAAATGCCCAAACTCCCCGCAATCATAACAACTCCCTGGTACTGGGGAGTGGGACTGAAGGGAACCTCACGCATCAGAGTGACTGGCTGACGCACTCGATCTGGAGGAACCCTGAGCAGACGGGGCACGAGATGAACTCTGCGCTGGAAATGCACTAAGAAATGGCTGACTCCGTTGAGAGCCCTGATAACCCCGACAAGAAGATGAACCACGGTACTCAGAACGAGCTGGCTGTGAAGGCCTGAAAGATCGACCTCTGCTCTGCTGACCCTGGCCTCTAGACTGAGCACCACTGAAGCTACCTGACCCTCGAGGCCTCTTAGCCTCTCTCTCCTCGCGCTCCCGAGGATGATCTGTCTCAATATCACGAGCAATATCCACTGCATCCTCGAAGGAATGACTCAGGACTCTCTCTCGAGTCATCAGAATACGAATAGGATAAATAAGTCCGTCCACAAATCGCCTGATCCTCTCCTGATCAGTAGGAACCATCCATGGAGCATATCGAGCTAACTCTGAGAACCTCACCTCATACTCCGTCACAGACATATCCCCCTGACGAAGCCACTCAAACTGCCTATGCAGATCCTCTCTCTGCGATCGTGGTACCCACTTCTCCAGAAAAATAGTGGATAACTCCTGCCACGACAATGGTGCTGCACCTGTCGGCCTACGCCGCTCATACGCCTCCCACCAAGTAAAGGCTGCTCCTGTGAATAGGAAGGTAGTAGATGATACCCCGCTCGACTCTAAGATCCCTGCTGTCCGAAGCATACGTCGACACTTGTCGAGAAAACCCTGGGCATCCTCGCCCGGAATACCATTGAATGTAGGAGGTGAAAGCCTGTTGAACCTCTCAAGACGATGCTGCTCATCGTCTGGCATAGCTGGAACCATAACATGTTGAACCGGTGCAACCTGCTGAACTGGTGGTGCCTCTGGTGTCTGTAGACCCTGCACTACCTGCTCTGGAGTGCGAACAGCGGGGGTCTGATGACCACCCCCGGTCTGGGATGTAGCTGCGGCAGTAGTGGTTGAGAGTGCCTGAGCCAGGCCAGTGCAAACTGACAAAATCTAAGCTAGGGCCTCCTGAAGACCTGGAATCACAATAGGCACAGCTGGTGCCTGAGCAGGTGCTGCTGGAACCTCTGCAACTGGAGGCTGATCCTGAATGGGGGCAACTGGTGGGTTAGCTGGCACTGCCCCTACTGCTCTACCCTGACCACAACCACGTCCACAGCCTCTAGCAGGTGGCAATGGTGGTCGCCCGCCATGTCCGGTAGCACGAGTTCTCGCCATCTGCGAGAGAATAGAATACAGAAGTTTAGTTCTCGGAACATCAAAGTCGCACGACAAGAATTTCAAGAATTTGAAGTTTTCCTAAAGGTTCTGCAGCCTCTCGTGGAGAAATACAGGCTCCCCATATCGTTCCACGAGACTCTACTAAACCGGCTCATGATTCGCGAGACCAAGTAACCTAGGCTCTGATACCAACTTGTCACGACCCCAACCCGGTCACGATGGCACCCAGTACACTACTAGGCAAGCCCGACCATTTATAGTAATTTCCCCAATTAACCACACCAAATAAAAGCAATACTTATCTAAGTAAAAGTTCGAAATACTGATATAATACGAAATCTGACAAATACACCGAAACAGCCCAACTAGGACCCGGTGTCACGACCACGAGCCTCTAAAGACAGTATATCATCCTACAACAAGTTTGTCTAATAATGAAAATGCGGAAATAAAGGGAAAATATAGAAGGGAGAATCCTCGGCTACGAACACCGTGCAGCTACCTCGAATACTCCCGGGAGGATACTTCGAATCAACTAGACTCACTCCGCCTGATGAAAAGAACCTGGATCTGCACAAATGGTGCAGGGAGTAAAGTGAGTACTTCCCACTCAGTGGTAATAAAAGTGAATAACAACTCAAAGTACAAATTCCCAAAAAGGCACAAATAATGCTATCTTAAGCAGTAAACCAATTAGACAGTAGAATCCATGAAATTATAGGAAATACATTCTCTTTAACAAAATCAATTGACCAAGAATACACAAATAAGGTTAGCCATTGTTACCTGACCGGTCAGCCATTGTTACCTGACCAAAGTGTTTCAGTGTCATTGTTACTAGTCAGTCATTGTTACCTGACCGAAACACATACAACAGTATCATTGTTACCACTGTTCATATCAAAGGGGTACCCCGCGCTCACTGTGGGTGTGCAGACTCCGGAGGGGCTCCTTCAGCCCAAGCGCTATCAATAAGGCCTGAAAGCCTGAATAATATCAACACAAGGCCTGAAAGCCTGCTCTCAATACACTCGAGGCCTGAAAGCCTCCTCACATAACACTCGGGGCCTGAAAGCCTCCTCACATATGACTTAAGTCCTGAAAGCCTCCTCACATCACTCATCATGCCCTCACATATGGCCCTCGGCCCCAATCAGTCCAAAAATAGTCAAAAGCCCCTCGGGCATCAGTAAAACAATGATACTTAGCTCAAATGATAGTTCCAATATCAGTTAAAACTCCAAGTTTGAGTAAAATATAGCTGAGTTCATAAAACAGTGTAAATCACATGAACTGAGTTGAAATAACATTTCAAATAATGAGGGAAATAGTGATGATAGTTCATAAAGAGTTCAAACAATCGGCAATAAGCCCCAAGTATGGCAACGAGCCCAAGTCTTAATGATAACAACAAATCATTTGCAAATACGCGGTAAAAACCAACAACCGGGATGGACCAAGTCACGATCCCCAACGGTGCTCTACCCCACTCTCAGGTCCAACGTGCAAGTCACCTCAACACAGCACTAAGATGTGCAAATTCGGGGTTTTAAACCCTCAGAATAACATTCAAAAGTATTACTCACCTCTAGCCGGCCGATAATCTAGCTCGCCAAGCCTTTCCCTATCGTATATACCTCCTCGAGCGTAGAATCTGATCAAAACCATAAGGGATACATCAAAATAGGCTAATGGAACATAACCCAATCGAAATAACTCAAAAACACCCAAAAATACGAAGTTGGCAAAACCCGAGCCCCTGGCCAACTTCTCAAAAAATTATGAAATTCATATTTCCGGAATCCTCATCTCGCTACGAGTCCATACATATAAAATACGCAAAACTCGGAGTCCATTTGGCCCCTCAAATCATCACTTTACTCTTTCTTAGGCTTCAAGCAAAAACCTCCATTTTTACCCTTTGATTCCTTAAATTTTCAGTGATTAATTCATGTTTTTACACTATAATATCATAATCCAAGTCCAAATATCCATACCTGATGATTCTCTTTCAAAGCCTCTTCAAAATTGCCCAAAAATTGCCTTAGTTCGCACCCCAAAATGATTTTTACACTTCTGGAATTCGATTACACTGACTTCATTAAACCCTCTGACATTTTCGCTTCTGCGGTCCCGCTACCGCTTCTGACCGCTTCTGCGGCTTTAAGTCCACTTCTGCGGCTTCACTTAACTCACACGACCGCTTCTGCAGTCTTAAACCGCTTTTGCGGAAGCCGCTTCTGCGGTTACCCTGACCGCTTATGCGATCTCAACTATATAACCAAGGACCGCTTCTGCGGTCAAATACCGCTTATGCGGTGTCCGCTCCTACGGAATCTTTCCGCTTTTGCGATAAAGCCACCCCTCCACCAGGACCGCTTTTGCGATCAAAGTGCCGCATCTGCGGAACCGCTCCTGCGGTCCTATTTTCGCAGATGCGAAAATACCAGAAGCTTTAAGAACAGACCTACTACAACACTTCAAAATTCCCGTTAAACCTTCCAAAATCATCCCGAGGCCCCCTGGGACCTCAACCAAAAATACCAACCTACTCCAAAACACCATACAAACTTGTTCCAATCATAAAAACACATACAACAACCCAAAAATCATCAAATTACCACAGATTCAAGCCTAAATTTTCTTAAAACTTCCGAAACTCATATTCGATCAAAAACCCGACCAAACAACGTCCAAATGACCTAAAAATTTTAAGACATATCCAAAATCAGCTAACGACGCTACTGCAACTCTCGAAATTCCATTCTGACCCTCGGATCAAAATCTCACCTAACAACCGGAATTCGCCAAAATTCCAACTTCACCAATTCAAGCCTATTTCTACACCAGACCTCCAAATTAAATTCCAATCGCTCTCCTAAGTCACAAATCATCCCCCGAAACTAACTGAACCACCAGAAATCACATCCGAGCCCTCTAACCACATAGTCAACTTCCGGTTGACTTTTCTAAAACAAACTCCCTTCTAAGAGGCTATGTGCCTTGTTTTCAACCAGAACCAATTCAATTACACACGATCGACTCTAATTCTGATATAGGAACATGAAGCAACACAATAAGGGGAAAATGGGGCGGTAACTCACATGACGACGGGCCGGTTCGTCACATCTCTCAAGCTAGGGTTAGACCAAACACTTACCTCAATGCCTTGAATACAACTCAAGCCTCAATTATGGATTTACCCCTTTATTCCACCTCCAACTCTCTATTATCTTATAAAAAATTACTTAATTACATTAATAAACACTAAATGAATCAACCCCAATGCATTAAAATGAGTTTTCCAAAATTTTACCCAAAAGTCAAAAATCGCCACCGGGCCCGCATGGTCAAAACCCGAGGTTCGAACCAAAACCCGATTACCCATTCTCCTACGAACTCAAATATATAATTTATTTTGAAACCGGACCTCAAATTTAGGTCTAAATCCCCAATTTTTGAAAAACCTAGGTTTTACCCATAACACCCAATTTCCCCATGAAAATCTTTGATTTTTGGTTGAAATCATGTTAAAAGATGTTAATGATTGAAAGTAATGACTAAAAAATAACTTACAATTGATTTGGAAGAATACTTGTTCTTGAAAAATCGCCTAAATGTGTTTGGCCTAGAGAAAATATGAAAAATGAGGTTCAAAATCGTTTAAGTGTAAAATTGAAGGTCTCTCTCAAATGTGGGAATTGCAAAACAGGGTTCGCATTTGCGAACAATTCATAATTTCCCAGCTTTCGCATTTGTGAAGTAGTAGTCGCAATTGCGACTTGGCATTTACGAGATAAATATCGCATTTTTTATGACTGAGGGTTCAGGCGAGCATCACATTTGTGATGGAAATGTTCGCATTTGCAAAGAAGGTTGCCCAGGTACAGTCTCGCATTTGCAAGCTCGCATTTACGAGGTTTGCTTCGCAAATGCGAAGCCTGCAGGTCAGTTCATACTAGAAAATTTTAAGTTCAAAAATGCAAAAATTCAACCGAGCCCTCAGGGCTCCAAACTAAATATACACACAACCTCAAAAATATCCTACAGACTTACTCGCGCGATCAAATTGTTAAAATAACATCATAAACATCGAATTACACCTAGAAATTCATGAATTCTTTTAAACTTCATAAAACCTCAAATTCTCCAATTTAGGTCCGGATCACATCAAACGACGTCCGTTTTCAACCAAATTTCATAGAAACAACTTAAATCAAATATAAGAATTGTACCGGGCTCCAGAACCAAAATACGGGCCCGATACCAACACGCTTTAATAAATTTTCTTAAACAATTTGAAAAAACAATTTTACATAAAAATTCATTTCTCGACCTTGGGACCTTGGAATTCATTTCCGGGCATACGCCCAAGTCTCATATTTTCCTATGGACCCTCCAGGACCGTCATATCACGGGCCCGGGTCCGTTTACCTCAAATGTTGACCAAGGTCAAATTTATTCATTTTAACATCAAAATTTAGCATTTCCATAGAATTTCACATTTAAGTTTTCCGGTTATGCGCCCGGACTGCGCACACAAATCGAGGCAACTCTAAATGAGGATTTCAAGGCCTCGGAGACACAGACTTAATTAAAAACAGGTGGTGAACCCCACATTCTCCACCACTAAAACAACCGTTCGTCCTCGAACGGACAGAAGAAAGAAGTACCTGAGTCGAGGAAAAGATGAGGATAACGAATTCGCATATCGGACTCGGACTCGGACTCCCAGGTCGATGCCTCAGAAGGGTGACCTCTCCACTGAAGACGAACAAAAGGAAAGCTCTTGGATCTCAACTGATGAACCTGTCGGTCTAGAATAGCCACCGGCTCCTCCTCATAAGACAAGTCCTTGTCCAACTAGACAGTGCTGAAATCTAACATGTGGGCTGGATCACTGTGATACCTCCGAAGCATGGACACATGAAACACTGGATGTACGACTGATAAGCTCGGCGGCAATGCAAGTCTATAAGACACCTCCCCCACTCGATCAAGAATCTCAAACGGACCAATGGACCTAGGGCTAAGCTTTCCCTTCTTCCCAAACCTTATTATGCCCTTCATAGGCAACACTCGGAGCAATACCCGCTCACCAACCATAAAAGCCACATCTCGAACATCGTGGTCTGCATAGCTCTTTTGCCTAGACTGACCTGAACGAAGCCTATCCTGAATGATCCTGATCTTGTCCGAGGCCTCCTGAACCAGATCCGTACCCAACAACCGAGCCTTTCCCAGCTCAAACCATCCAATCAGAGACCGACATCGCCTATCATATACAGCCTCATATGGAGCCATCTGGTTACTTGACTGGTAGCTGTTGTTGTAGGAAAAATCTGCAAAAGGCAAAAACTGATCCCACGAACCTCCAGAGTCAATAACACAAGCTCGGAGCATATCCTTTAACATCTGAATATTCTGCTGGGACCGACCGTCTGTCTAGGGATGAAATGTTGTGCTCAACTCAACCCGTGTGCCCAACTCTTGCTGAACTACTCTCCCAAAGCGTGAGGTAAAGTGCGTACCCCGGTCCAAAATGATAGACACGGGCACACCACGAAGGCGAACAACCTCTCAAATGATATAAAATGGTGATATTATAATCCTTCAACAAATCCAACCACCTCCGCTGCCTCAAATTCAACTCCTCTTTGCTTGAACAAGTACTGAAGACTCTTGTGATCCGTGAACACCTCACATGCCACACCACACAGATAATGCCTCCAAACCTTCAATGCATGAACTATGGCTGCCAACTCCGAATCATGAACCAGATAGTTTTTCTCATGAATCTTCAACTGCCTCGAAGTATAGGCAATGACTTCGCCATCCTTCATCAACACTGCTCCAAGCCCAACACGGGAAGCATCACAATAGACTGTATAAGGCCTTGAACCTCTAGGCAAAACCAACACTAGTGTCGTAGTCAGAGATGTCTTGAGCTTCTGAAAGCTCGCCTCGCACTCATCTGACCATCTGAACTGGGCACCCCTTCTGGGTCAACCTGGTCATCGAGGCTGCAATAGATGAAAACCCCTCCACGAACCGACGATAATAGCCTGCCAATCCCAAGAGACTCCGAATCTCTGTAGATGATGTTGGTCTAGACCAGTTCTTGATTGTGTCAATCTTCTTCAGATCAACCTGAATACCCTCTACTGACACAACATGACCCAGGAATGCAACTGAGCTCAACCAACTCACACTTCAAGAACTCTACATATAAATGATTATCCTTTAAAGTCTGAAGAACCACTCTAAGGTGCTGCTCGTGCCCCTCCTGGCTAGGGGAATATATAAAAATGTCTTCATAAAGACTAACACGAACGAATTCAAATAAGTCTTGAACACTCGGCTCATCAAGTCCGTAAAAGCTGTTGGGGAATTTGTCAACCCGAATGGCATAACCAAGAACTCATAATTCCCGTACCGAGTGCGGAAAGTTGTCTTAGGGATATCAGATGCCCAAATCCTCAACTGATCGTAGCGAGATCTCATGTCAATCTTCAAAAATTACCTTGGCACCCTGAAGATGATCAAACAAATCATCAATCCTCGGCAATGGATACTTATTCTTGATTGCAACCTTGTTTAACTAGCAGTAATCGATATGCATTCTCATCGTTCCGTCCTTCTTCTTTACAAAAAACACCGACACACCCCAAGGCAAAATATTGGGTCTAAGGAAACACTTCTCAAATAGATCTTGCAACTGCTCCTTCAACTCTTTCAACTCAGATGGGGCCATACGATATGGCGGGATAGAAATGGGCTGAATGCCCAAAGCCAAATCAATGCAGACATTAATATCCCTATCGAGTTGCATACCCGAAGGTCTAAGGTAAAAACATCAGGGAACTCACAAACAACGGTCACATAATTAATAGAGGGAAGCACTGGAATCACGAACATAGGCTAAATATGCCAAACACCCCTTCTCGACCATATGACGATCCTTCACATATGATATAACACTACGGGTAGAATGACCAAGAGTCCCTTTTCACTCTAAATGAGGGATACCTGGTAAAGCTAAGGTCACAGTCTTGGCATGACAGTCCAAGGTAGCGTAGTAAGGTGATAACCAGTCCATCCCCAAAATAACATCAAAACTAACCATGTCCAGAAGAAGCAAATCTATACGAGTCTCAAAACCTCCAATAACTACACTACGCAAACAATGGACGCAATCCACCATAATAGAATCACCCACCGGCGTAGACACATAAACAGGGCACTCAAAGAATCACTCGGCATGACAAAAAATGGCGCAAAATAAAATCGAAGCTTCTCTACCACATACCAGAACAATACCTACACCTCCACCTCTAATACCTTTACCTCCACCTCTAGCATCTCTACCTCTACCTCTAATACCTTACCTCCTCAAGGCCTCCGAAGACGAAGTTGATCCATCACTGGTCAGTGCTGCTGCTCAACTAAAGAAGCGGTACTTGACCTCGCCATTCGCGAAAGGACAAGAGTAGAGGTTTCAATTTAGCATTGAGAGAACA
The DNA here is from genome assembly GCA_026770625.1 of Nicotiana glauca. Classification (NCBI taxonomy): domain Eukaryota; kingdom Viridiplantae; phylum Streptophyta; class Magnoliopsida; order Solanales; family Solanaceae; genus Nicotiana; species Nicotiana glauca. The sequence continues at coordinate 59,615 of MU739860.1, forward strand.
AAATCGCATGACAGGGAAGAATAGAAGTGAAACTTTTACTAACTTTGTAGTTTCTGGGGATAAATACAGACCACTCCTTACAGATCCCTCAGACTCTAATAAGCTTGTCCGTGAGTTGTGAGACCTATGTAACTTAGAGCTCTAATACCAACTTGTTATGACACAGAATTCCCACCCTCAGGAGTCGTGATGGCGCCAACTCGTAGAAGCTAGGAAAGCCACACATTCAGAATCCATAAATACTTTTGTTTTTGATCCATTTTTACCAATTTAATTAGCAGGAAATAAATAATTAAGCAATAGCAGAATTCATAATTTAGCGGAAGACTTAAACGAAATAAACCAAAATAATAAGTAAGATATGCATATGCCTCTACCCAAAACTGGTGTCACAACATTCACAGACTGCTAAGATTTACTACATAGAACTATTTGAAAGAATTATAACACTCTTGACTTGAAAACATGAGACAACAAACTAAAATACAAGATAGAGGAGATGCATGGCCTGCAGACGCCTGCAAGGCTATCTTTGTGTCTCGGTGGCCTGAAGACTAGATCCCGAACTATTGCTCTTGTCCGGTACCTGGATCTGTGCAAAAGAGCACAGAGTGTAGCATCGGCACAACTGACCCCATGTGCTGGTAAGTGCCTAGCGTAACCCCGATGAAGTAGTGACGAGGCTAGACAGGACTACCACAAAAACCCGTGCAGTTATATATCTCTACAGCGGGAAAATAACAAGAATAATCATTTTAAATTAAAAGGGAACATGCTCTAAAATAACAGATAATACAAAAATTCAAGAGAATAATAAGGAACATTAATAAATTAACTCTAACACAGATAAAGGAAATAAAAGCAGATTTCACTATCAATACACATCTCGTTGCAGACGTGCAACCCGATCCCAATTCTCAATTTTTCCGTGGTAGGCATGCCACCCGCTCCCATTTCATCAATTCTCGTGGTTGGCGTACCACCCGCTCCCATTTCATTAAATATCGTGGTAGGCTTACCACCCGCTACCATTTCATTAAATCTCGTGGTAGGTGTACCACCCGCTCCCATTTCATTAAATCTCGTTGTGGGAGGCACACCCACATCCATTTCATTAAATCTCGTGGTAGACATACCACCCACTTCCATTTCATTAAATCTCGTGGTTGGCGTACCGCCCGCTCCCATTTCATTAAACCTCATTTTAGGCGTACCACCCGCTCCCATTTTATTATATCAATAGTTCTTCCAAAAGAAATTTAATCTAACAAATGCAACAATTAATACGAATTCACAAGACAACAAGTACACAATAATTATGATTCATTGAGGATAAGAAATAATGACAAGTAGCAATTAATCATGGGCTTTAAGGAGCAATTAGGCGATTTAGTATTTAATATGTCGAATGTCAAGTAGCAATTAAGTCACATAAACCTGTAGCAATTATGGCATAAATTCAAGGCATAACGTTGCGCAATGATACCTTGATTCAGTAATAACAAGTAACACAATAAAGGGAAATGTCAACATAAAGAATCACAGTAATAGTGGTATAGGACAATTAATGCACTTGAACCAATAACAATAAGAAATTATAACAAACAACAACAAGTGTACGACATCACCCTTCGTGCTTTTACTCTCATCCTCACCAGGCAATGATATAATAAAATGTACACGACATCACCCTTCATTATTTTACTCTCTTTCTTCACATATAATCAATATAATCGGCATGGAATGGTACATCGTGCGGCACGTCATCACCCTTCGTGCTTTTACTCTCTTTCCTCACAATAAGCAAACAATGCCCGGCATCACCCTTTGCGCTTTAACACTCTTCCTCACCCAAACAACAATCACAAACAAGGGCAAGGGAATAAATAAAATAATAATTTAAATCCCGACAAGGGAACATAATTAAACAATTAAATCCCGGCAAGGGTACAACATCAATAATCTCAACGTCTCGGCAAGGGACAATAATCAATAAACAACAATATCGCGGCAAGGGAACAATTTAAATACTCTTTCTCTTCCTTTAAATTTTATTTCATATCTGACTTTACCACTTGAGCCAATGCTCCAAAGGGTTCAACCATTTCATATACGTTCACAATTGCAATATAACTTGAGCCAATGCTCCAAAGGGTTCAACCATTTCATATACGTTCACAATTGCAATATAACTTGAGCCAATGCTCCTCGTTGTTCATAGGTCAAAATTCATCTCACAAGCTTTTCACAACAATTAGGAATCATCACCAAGGCAAGAGAAATACAAAGAAATCACGATATTCACAATTTAGAGACTCACATTCATGATAGACACGAACGTATAGATACTCGTCACCATGCTTATACGTCGTACTCAACAAGAACGAAATCACGATATTCACAATTTAAAGACTCAACTCCTAGTCCCTCAAGCTAGGGTTAGACCAAACACTTACCTCAATGCCTTGAATACAACTCAAGCCTCAATTATAGCTTTACCCCGTGATTCCACCTCCAATTCGCTCGTATCTAATCAAAAATTACTTAATTACATTAATAAACACTAAATGAATCAACCCCAATGCATGAAAATGAATTTTCCAAAGTTTTACCCAAAAACTCAAAAATTGCACCCGTGCCCGCGTGGTCAAAACCTGAGGTTCGAACCAAAAACCGATTACCCATTCTCCCCCGAACTCAAATATATAATTTGTTTTGAAATCGGACCACAAATTGAGTTCCAAATCCCCAATTTTTGGAAAACATAGGTTCTACCAATAACACCCAATTTCCCCCATGAAAATCTTTAATTTTCAATTGAAATCATGTTAAAAGATGTTAATGATTGAAAGGAATGATTAAAACCTAACTTACACTTGATTTGGAAGAATATTTGTTCTTGAAAAATTGGGTAAGTGTCTTTGGGTTTGAGAAAATATGAAAAATGAGGTTCAAAATCATTGAAGTGTAAAATTGCAGGTCTCTGATATGGGAAATGCGAACATGGGTTCGCAATTGCAAACCCCGACCTCTCAGATGTGGGTATTGAGAAATAGGGTTCGCATTTGCGAACCCTTCATAATTTCCCAGCTTTTGCATTTGCAAAGCAGTAGTCGCAATTGCGACTTTGCATTTGCGAGATAAATATCACATTTGCGATGACTGAGGGTTCAGGCGGCATCGCATTTGCGATGGAAATCTTCGCATTTGCGAAGAAGGTTGCCCAGGTACTGTCTCGCATTTGCGAGGATGGCTTCGCAAATGCGAAGCCTACAGTTCAGTTCATACCAAAAAAAATTAAGTTCAAAAATGCAACCCGTGTCCTATCCAAAACTCACCTGAGCCCTCGGGGCTCCAAACCAAATATACACACAACCTCAAAAACATCATACATGCTTAATTGAGCGATCAAATCACCAAAATAACATCATAAATATCGAATTATACCTCAAAATTCATGAATTCTTTCAAACATCATCAAACCTCCAATTTTCCAATTTAGGTCCGGATCACGTCAAATGACGTCCGTTTTCAACCAAAATTCACAAAAATATCTTAAATCATATATAAGACCTGTACCGGGCACCTTAATCAAAATACGGGCCCGATACCAACACGTTTTAATAAATTTTCATTTCAAATTTCCTTAAACAATTTCAGAAAATAATTTTATATAAAAATTTATTTCTCGGCCTTGGGACCTCGGAATTGGATTCCGGACATACGCTCAAGTCCCATATGTCTTTACGGACCCTCAGAGACCATTAGATCATGGGTCCGGGTCCGTTTACCCAAAATGTTGACCAAGGTCAAATTTATTCATTTTAACATCAAAATTTAGCATCTTTCATAGAATTTCACATTTAATCTTTTCGGTTACGCGCCTGGACTATGCACAAAAATCGAGGTGACTCTTAATGAGGTTTTCAAGGCCTTGGAGATATAGAATTAATTAAAAATAGATGAGGACCCTTTGGGTCGTCACATCGTGGGGGTGTGAGCACGAGATTTTTGCCCTACATGAATTACTCCCATAAATTCAAAACAAAATAATTTCTTTCAGTGATTGCAATTTTGTGGATTTTCATGGTATTTTCTGTTAACTGTTTGTATTTTTGCTTGTGCATTTTAATTAGTGAGAAAATACAAAAAAAAATATTGCATTTGCATTTTAGGATTTAACTTTGCATTTTTGAATTAAGTAGTAAATTAGTTATTTTATAATAATTGGAAAAATCACAAAAATGGTTATTTTTGCACTTTTAATTTTAATCTTTGAATTTTGGTAGTTTCCGTTTAATTTGGTTTTAATTAGTTGCAGTAAGTATTAGTTGTAGTGATTAATCTAGTTTTAAAATAATTTGACTAGGAATTTATTTAGATGTTATTTTTAGTTTTAATTTAAAAGAAATTAAAAAAAATGAAAACAAAAGAAATGAGAGTGCAGATTTTTGGGCTGAATCCTTTTATTTTTCTTGCCCAGTTCGAATTCTTCTTGATTTTCCCCAGCCCAATCATTAAAGCTTCGCCCTAGTCTAGTGCAAACTCCCCGACCCAGTCCATCTTCTTTCATTAACCAAACGACGTCATATTGCTCCGCTATTGATCTTAATCGTCGAGGTTGATTGATCCAACGGACGAGAAGCTAGGAGTCTTAGGTATAAAAGTGTCTGAACGCCCCCTACCCCCTCTCATCGTCTCCACACCCTCATCAAAAACCCTCCGTCTCTGCCATCTGCCGCCGCTGAAAATCGCCTATGACGGCGGCAAGTCTCCAATCGCCACCAAAATTACACCCTAGCTTCCACTCCTTCTCCTCATTCCAAATCTACACCCTTTTCCTTCGAAACCCACCCAAAACTCTCGAATCTTGCTCAGAAGCTGCAAACCGTAGCACCGCCACAGTTCCTCCGGTGGCGACGCAGCCCCACTCAACCGCAAAATCACACCCTTGAACCCTCACTGCCTCCTCTTCACTTATCTATGTTCAATTGCTCTCAAAAGCCCCCTAAATTGTTTGAATTTTAGGTCTAAGGTTCAGGGTCCTGACCCCTGTTGCATGAAGATTATTCGAGGTATTTTTGGTTCGTCCCTCGATAATGCTATTTACTTGCTCTTGTTAAGAGAAAGTGGGTGGTATTATTGAAGGCGAAAATCAAAGGTTCGATGTCTGTTGTTGAGTCTGTCCAAATAAGGCAAACAATTCTTCATTTCCTTTAGTTTTTATATCAGTTTCAATTTATCTTCTTCCCTACCTTTTTCCTTTGATCTGAAGTTCATGCGTAGATTCTTTTTGAATTAATTTCTACACATGTTTCTAATGTTAATCGAACAGTTGAATCTCGACCTTTATGCTTTGTTAGTGGTTAACAAGTTCGAATGTTCTGTCTTGATTAATTTAGGCTTAGGTCTGTTTAAATGACTCATTAACTGGTCCTGTGAGTGCTGTTTGCTTGATTCATATTTCAATTTGTTTTCCAGTTGATTTTCTGCATTTTTTAAAGAATGGTTCATAGTTTGATCCGTGTGAAGCCTTAGTGTTTGATTAATCCTGTTTTTCATATTGTAAGAGGTTTAGGGTTCAATTGTCTATCTAAAAAACTTTAGGGGTCTTAGGGGTCAGGTAAGGGCTGTAATAACTAATTAGGTAAAGGGAAAAAAAGGAATTCTAGGTTGGGGAAAGAATCATTTCTGCTAGGAAGAAGCTTCTAGGGGTTAGGATAAGAATAAGTCTGTTAGGAGGTGTGATTTTCAGATTCTTTAGAGGGGTAAAAGGGGTAAAATAACAAAAAAAGGGTAGAAAGGGAATTGATTAGTTGAACTAGGGCTGCCCTAGGCATGCCAATATAAAGACCTTCTTCCTTTCATTTGAGGGCAACCTTGAACATTTTCTGAAAAATCTGAGAGGGAAAAAGAGCTGTAAATCCAGAAAACATAGAGAGCTGCACAAATTACTGTTTCATCGAAGATTGAATAGAAAAATCAGAAAAATACAAAAAAAAAATGACTGAAAACTTCAGTGAAATACTGTTCCATTGGTCTTTGATCTAAAATTTCTCATTTCTGAAGTCGTCCATGATTTATCTGGGGTCAAAAATGGTTTTGTTTGGTGTTTTAAATACTGATTTTGAGCTGAACTTGGTGTTTGGAGTCTTGTTTCAATTCGAGTTTGGGATTTATAAATTTAATTCAAGTCTGTTTAAGCTTGTGTTAGAAGCTGCTTGGCTTTGGTTACTGTTGTATTGGATCTAAGGCTGATTTTTGCTTCATTTCTACTGCTGCTCGAACTCTGATAACCTCGCTTTATTTTTACTCATTTTCCAGGTACATACTTCCACATATCACCTTATGTAAGGCCTAATTTGAAGTTGAAATAAGAATCTGAATCTTTGAGCATAGTCAAAACTTGTTTTGATATGTTATTTAGTTTTACATTGTTTTGCTTATTTGTTATGAGTTCTATGGCACACTGTGTTTTGTTGTTGGCTGATAAATACTCTACTGAGAATTGAACTTTTGTAATTAAGGGGGACTCAACTTCCGGCTGGAAATCACATAGCTGATTTGAAGTTGAAATGGCCTGTTAGTCGAATTAGTAGTTAGCTTTGTACATTCGGCCACGCTAAATGGTATCATATGGATTGACAGTGAATTCTTCTCACCTTGTATTTCTGTTAAAATTACTATCAATTAAAATTAGGTGCTTAAAATTATGGTTGCATAATGTTAACTTCTCTACAGGATTCATGAGTTTGGATTGAGGTTCAAGCTCTCATGTTTTAGAAGTAAATTAGTGTGAGTTTTTAAATGAGGTGTCCTACAGTGTAATTGGTGTCACTACAATAATTGAACTTGGGAAATGTCTCTGTGAAAAGGAATTGTAGTTTAGTGATTTTTGATCTTCTATCTTATTGCTTAAATGGTTGAAATTTGATACGGATCAGTTTGTATTCTTGAATCCCGACGTGGGTTTTGTGTTATCAAAAGGGACTCCACCTTGAGTCCTAGTAATACAACATTGGACCATTTTCAAAATTGGGCTTCACTTTGCGGCCTAGTTTAAACTCTTTTAAAATCAGCAACTTTGAAATTTCGCAATCTCGTTCAGGTTATGGGGGCCTCACGTCAGGCCAAGCTTCGTAATAATGCAAACTGAGCCTCATTGTTGTTGTCCCTTTCCATTGAACAAATTGGGTTTGGACTTTGTTTTAGAGTAATTACTACTTCTTTAAAACCGTCTTTAATCAATCTACTGGGCTTTTAGGAGTAAATTGGATGCGAGCCATAATTAGATAACCATAGTGTATGGCCCTCATGAATTAGTTTAGAGACCTTAATGTTAAAATAATTTGAGGTGCGCCGCGCCAAATAAAATCACAAATGCGTGGCCCTCTTTAATAATTTTCTTTAAAATCATTAGAACTCGGGACGTGCCATTTAGTAAATTTTCATGGCCTCCCGCAAAGTTAACAACGCTTTAATTGCTTTAGGTGCGTATTTTAATAATATTACCTTCTTAAACTCGGGTGTGCATTTCATGTGACGCGATCCAAAGACATGTTTTAAACGACGTTCAATCTTCTTTAAAAATTGATAAAAGCGTTAAAAGTTAAAATTTGCACATAAGTTCAAAATGTTCTAAAATCAGATAATTAAGCCAAATATAACAGTTGATCGACCGTGCTAGAACCACGGGACTCGGGAATGCCTAACACCTTCTCCCGGGTTAAAAGAATTCCTTACCCGGATTTCTGGTTTGCAGACTGTAATACAGAGTCAACCTTTCCTCGACTCGGGATTTGGACTGGTGACTTGGGATACTATTAATTATCCTAAGTGGAAACTCTGAGTTCTCTTAATAATAAATCATGTTTCGATTGTCACTTCAAGTTGGAAATAACTCCCTTTATTATGCCCTTTCCGGGGGTGTAGTGGAATAAGGAGGTGTGACAGCTCTAGAGACTCTGCTGGGGACACAACCCAGAATTTCAGTTCAGGGTTCAAGAATTCGAGCTTAGAATAACTATTACATTTGGTTTTATCTGTTTTTCTACATGTTTCATGCTAAATGTGGTAAATGCTTTACCGCTTTGATATTTGTTGAATTGTATATCTAAACTGCTACGAAATCCTTCTTCTCTCTGAGTCTTCTACATCATGGAGAAGGGTGAACTTCGTGTGACTTCTCTTCTGTTTAGAGTCTTATCCCATTTAGAACGAGGTTCAGACAAATTGCTAAGCCGGCGGAGCTTCTGTATCCCCGGTACGCTTCCTTCCCCCGGCTCGAGTTGTCCACTCGGGTAAGCCAGGTCTAGAACAATAAACCCATGGTTTAAACCTAGTATAACAAAGCCTCATGCCAAATCCCTAGTAGGAACGTTTGTTTGCATCATGTGCATTTGACTTAGGGGACTCAACACAGGGGTTGGGTCCGTCTAGGACAGGTGACCTGACTTGAAAAGACCATCCTGATGCATCCTACTTGCTATTGGTGCATTTATTTGCTTCGAACTTGCATGTTGACCGGCTTGTAAAATAATGGGAGAGGGTTGAAAAGAAAATAGCAATGCCAGGGTTAAGTGAGGATAGTCACCTATTTTAAAAAACCAATATCCAAATAATACCGAAAAGAAAAGAAAGATTTTTTCAAAAAAAATAGTTGGTTTTGTCAAACCTGCCCAAACTACGCCAATTTGATTCCCACCGGATGTGGGATACGTAGGCAACCCTCATCGGGTCCAACTTCCCTTTGTCAAAAATATCCCAAAAATAATACAAAATTTTAATTTTTGCCACAAATAAGTCGGGTGATGCTATTTTTGCTTAAAATAAGCCGAATATCCCCAAAAGGGCGCCGGAAGGCTGTTTTTGCAAGAACAACCACCTTGAGTCATTTTCAACGATTAGCGGGCACAACCTTAAAATCTTCTTTCCCGAAGTGCTAAAAGGCCGTATCCACAAAGCTGAGGTTTTGTTTTTCAAATGAAAATCTTGAGAAAAAATGATGTTGGTTTTTCTTCTTTTAGGCTCAAATAAGTCTTTAAATCACCTTAATAAATGTGCAGGATGAGCACGAATGAAATTGAACCCTTCAGAGTCATGAAAGAGATCCCCTTGAAGTCCTTAAAGAGATCCCCTGGGAGGCCTCGTCGGGCTATTGAACGTCAAGCCAAGGTTGGACATAATTGAAGCTTTATTACCTTTCTGGGACACAACTCGCAATGTGTTCCATTTCTCTGACTTTGAGCTCACACCTACATTGGAGGAAGTTGCGCGTTATGCGGGCCTTAATGGAAGTCTTAGAAGCCAATATCCATTGGCACCAAGACAGGTATCTCCCCACAAGTTCCTGGACTTGCTGAGTATTGGTTGGGATGTTCAGGACCGAAATCTATCGGAAGGATATTGCACACTCCATTTCTTGTATCATCGATATGGCAACCCCCAAGGTTTTGAAGAGACAAACACTGGCCTAACACATGCCAGAAACAAAGACAAATGGGAGGCAAGGCGGGGTTTAGCTTTCATGGTAGCCTTCTTGGGAGTTGTGGTCTGTCCCCGGAAAGATGGGAACATAGAGATAGGTCTTGTAGGAATGATCGATGTTGCAATCAAGAAAGCCAACAGCACTGTGGTCCCTCTAATCATATCTGAAATCTATCGAGCTTTGACTATCTGCCGGGAAGGGGGAAAGTTCTTCCAGGATTGCAACTTGTTACTATAGTTATGGATGCAAGAACACCTCTGTTACCGGGATGGGTACATAAATTATGGTTTAACCGGATTGAGCTGCATTGAGGAATTTGAAACCCGGGTAGCAGGTATTGAATTCTCTATGGGTACTGAAGCTTGGATCGCACATCTGAGGTCCTTGACTATTTATAAGATCGAGTGGGAATTCGGATGGCTCCCTACCACCGAAGCAGTGTACATGTCATCTGAAGTGTCTTATATCCTCTTTAAGGGAATTAGAAGCATCCAAACCTATGCTCTCTACAAGTTCTTGCGACAACTAGGAAGATTTCAAAATGTCCACAATGATGAAGATTTGAGTAAACATGTCATTGAACTAGGCTTAAAAGCCATATTTCCAGAAGGGAAAATGGAATGAGTGTAGGTTTCTTGAACCTAAGACCATAGTGCGAGACCGGGCTAGAGGCGAAATGGACTCTAAGTACATGATTAGGTTCGGCAAAAGATTCCAAATTCCTAAAAGGCCCGCAAAGAGGCCACACGTCCAATAATTTACCGATGGGGCCCAGGTGCAGTGGGATTGGTTGACTAAGCAGAATGAGTACAGATCCAAAATAAGCCAATTGGAAAGGCAAGTCATGGATCTTCAATTTGAAAATGGTGTTCAAGCCACCGCAGACGAGGGAGAAAAGAAGAAGCTGGCCCAGGAAAATGAGGCCCTTAAAGCTCAGATTAGAAAGATGAAAACAGCTGCCAATAACCTGGAAAGAAGTCATGCTGATGAAAGACTTATAAGTGGTCTAAAAAATAAAGTCCTCGAGTGCCAAGAAGACCTAGAAAAGTCCGAAGATAATCTAGCAAAAGTCCGGGCACAGTGGACAAAGAAAGCAGAAGAATGAGCACGATTTATGCAGCAAATGAAGAGAAATTATGAAGGGACCATCACTAGCATGAGAAGAAAGGTGACTACTCATGAGGATAAGGCAGCCCAGCGTATTAAAGATTTCAAGGCCGATATAGAGCATTGCTATAAGCTGATGGCTAAAATGGAGAGAGAAATACAACAATTACAAGATCACCATTTCCATGACTCCCAAGTGTTGGAGGCCCGAAACTAGCAGATAGGGTGATTACTTCAAGAAAAAGGCCAAATTAGAGAAAAGATCAGAACCATTGCTGACTACATTACCATGAAGTGCCAAGTATGTGAGAACATGACTCGTACCACCTTCTATGCTGCAGTGATGACTTTTGTCTGCCGAATTATGAATGATTTGGGGCAACTACAAGGGGTTCTCGCACATAGGCCCGCGGCGAGGTCGAATGATGCCCCGCAGGCCCCAATAGTTGAAGCTTTAATGTATTCTTGATTTTTCAGTCATTGAGTCCGTATTTCCTTTTTTCTAGCAGTTGATTGAGTCTGTATTTTATTTTGATGAAATATGATAGTTGATTTTGGAGTTTGTATTTCTTCTTTTCGTCAGAGTCTATTGTTTTAATCTGTTAGTTTTGAGTCTTTGTAATCAAAGTATTTGCTATCTATGGAAATTGAAATTCCCAAAACATTTTACTTTTCTTTTTATTATGCAAGAATTATGCTTGGTCCGATTCATGCGGGGTCATGATACGTAGGCAATCTCTATAGGATTCGACCATAACTAATAAAATAAAGAAGAATAAACAAGGAAAAAGAAGAGAGGAAAAACGAAAAAGGAAAAACACGAGAGAAGAAGTAAAGAAAAAGAAAGGTACGAGCATAAAAACAAGAGAGAGGCATGGGAGGGTAGAAACAAAAGAGAAAACAAGAATGAGAAAGAGAGGGAAGAAAAGAAAAGGAAGTTGCAAAATAGAAATAAGGAAAAGCCGGGATGACACAAGCAGTCGAGTAAATGCATACGAGTAACTGCTTAGGTGCATTCATTCCCCAAATGTGCGGCTACCAATTTGGTAAAGCTCTAACCGTTAACGAAATTATTGTTGATGTTGAGTCTAGGAAGGTGGTTAGTTGCTCTGGCATTCTGGCAACCCATTCCTACAATACCCGGTCAAAAGGCAGGTTGAACATGACTAACCAAGAATTGGAGGCGAGTATTGTTGACCCATCAAAAGAAGTGGAAGAAGTTGATGTTAATGCGATGAAAGAAGAGATGTATAAGCTGAAGCAACAAATGGTTGAAATGTATCAAGCCTGGGTAAAGGGGAATCCACCACCGGTTTATCCAGCCAACCCTGCTTATGTCTCGCCGTTAGCTCAACCTTAATATCCTCCCACTGTGAATTCATCCCCGGCCTTTCCTACCTACCAACAATGCTATGGCACCACCTCCCAAACACCACCAGTCCCACCACCTAAACCAGTCCCATACCCTCCCCCACCAACCACTCCTATGTTTGTGGCACCTCCACATGCTACATTGCATCGATCTTCAAGCGATCCCCTGTTCCAGACTCAAGACAATCATTATTATCCCCCAAAACCAACCTTCAAAGCACCAAAACTATGTTCTTACACTCCTCATTTTGACATTTCGGCAGAAACTGAGAAGCCTCCTAAGAATTCTGAGCAGGAGGAGATAGTTAGGAAAGTCAAAAACTTGGAGCAATCTTTCAGAAATATGCAGAGGCTAGGTGGGCAAGTAAGCGTGGCCTATAAAGACTTGTGTCTATTCCTAGATGTCAAGTTACCAGCAGGGTTCAAGTTGCCCAAGTTTGATTTATATGATGGGCATGGTGATCCAGTAGCGCACCTGAGAGGTTTTTGTAGCAAGATGAGAGGGGCGTGTAGAAGAGATGAATTACTGATGGATTATTTTAGTCAAAGTTTAAGTGGATCTGCTTTGGAATGGTACATTTGACAAGATCATGGTCGTTTGTATACTTGGGACGATTTGGCCCAAGCATTTGTCTATCATTTTTAGTACAATCTTGAAATTGTCCCTAACCGTCTGCCACTAACAAAGATTGAGAAGAAACCCAAGGAAAGTTTCAGAGAATACGGCTTCCATTGGAGAGAGCAAGCAGCGAGGGTTGACCCTCCTATGAAAGAGAGTGAAATGGTTGATTATTTCTTACAGGCCTTAGAGCCTACTTATTTCGTTCACTTAGTGTTGGTAGTAGGGAAGTCTTTCAATGAAGTGGTGAAAATGGGAAGCATGGTGGAGGAAGGACTCAGGACTAACAAGATCATGAGTTATTCATAAATCAAAGCAACCACCCAGGCCATTCAAAACGACATCGGGGGCATACTGGGGAAGAAGAAGAAAGAGGACGCTGCGGTAGTTGAGTCAAGAGCTTGGTCCAGGGGCTCGTCACCTTTCTATAACAAGCTTCGACCTAACCCCCAAACTTAACCTCATACTCCATATATTCCACCACAACACTACTACCCACCTCCAGATCCCCACTTCTCCGTCCATAATGCGTAAACATATCCTCAACCTCTTGCCCACGCGCAATGGCGTGCACCAACCCCACAAAATACTTACCCACCTTGCCAAAACATTTACCCAACTACAAAAGCCTATAGAAATCCCCATGGAGCAGGTTTCCGGCCAAACCAAACCTTCAAGAATGAGAGGATACAAAAGCAGAAGACTTTCACACCATTAGGAGAATCATATACCATTCTATTCCACAGGTTGAGACAATTGGGAATGTTGAGTCCAATTGAGCCTAAGGCGCCAAATCCGCTCCCGAGAAATCTTGACCACTCGTTAAGTTGTGAATATTGTTCAGGGGCCCCGGGGCATGACACCGAGAAATGCTGGAAGTTGAATACAGCCATTCAAGAGTTCATTGACACCCGTCGGATCGAGGTTCAGGCTCCAGAGGTGCCTAATATCAACCAAAATCCATTGCCGGCCCATCATGAGACCAATATGATTAAGATAGTGCAAAAAGAAGGAGAGCTTAAGAAGCCGTCACAAACTGTAATGATGGTCAAGTCCAGTGAAGTCAAGCCAAGTATGGAATCAAGTAGTGGGAAGTCATTAATCAAGGTGAAAGGAACAGGTAGTGAACCAACTGTGGCAATTGAAAAAGAACCCTCAAGTGGTGTTGCATCAAAACATGGGAAAGCAAAAGTGGTGGTACCAGGAGCATTAAGCAAGCCTGTTGTGATTGTGGAAGGTGCTCGCACAGAGCTGATCATTCTCAAATCGGTAACCCAGCTGCCAATAGTCAACAACAAGGTCGTCCCTTGGAACTATGGATGGATGTCTGTGATTTACAAAGGGAAAGAAGTTAAAGAAGAAGTTTGTGAAACCCATGGTCTGACTCGCTCGGGAAGATGCTTCGCACCCGAGGAGTTGAGAATAGCCAAAACCTCCAAGGATAACATAGTGCTGGTAAAGAAAGTTGTGACCGAAGAAGAGGCAGAAGAATCCCTGAAGAAGAGGAAGGTGCAGGACTATTCCATTGTAGAGAAATTAAGGAAAACACTTGCTTAGATGTCCTTGCTCTCATTGCTAATCCACTCCGACGAGCACTGTCGGGCATTGATGAAATTCTTGAATAAGGCCCACGTCCCCGACAAGATCTCTGTAAACCATCTGGAAAAGATTGCAAACAAAATATTCGAGGTGAACAGAGTTACCTTCTCCGATGATGAGTTGCCCATGGAGGGTACTAAGCACAATAGGGCCCTTTATCTGACAGTGAAATGCAAAGAATCTGTGGTTACTCAAGTTTTGGTTGACAATGGGTCTAGTGCAAATATTTGCCCTCTCTCCACATTGAACAAGATGAAAGTCGACGATGATAGAATTCGCAAAAACAACATTTGTATTCGAGGGTTCGACGGTGGGGGCAAAGATTCAGTGGGTGATATAATACTAGAATTGACAATAGGGCCTGTATTTCACTATGGATTTCCAAGTGTTGGATATAGCGGTTTCTTACAATCTTTTGTTGGGGCGACCCTGGATTCATGCCGCCAAGGCAGTGCCGTCTACCTTACACCAGATGGTTAAATTTGAATGGGACAGACAGGAAATTGTGGTAAACGGTGAGGATTATTTGTGCACCTTGGGTGATGCCATTATACCTTTCATCGAAGCTGAAAACGACAAAGGTCCATCGGTCAACCAGGTCTTTGACACGGTATCAGTTGAAAAAACCCCAGAAAGCGAGTGTGTTCCAATTCCTAAGGTAGCAGCCGCATCATTCATGGTGGCTTCAGAGATGTTGAAGAATGGCTTTGCACTTGTCAAGGGTTTGGTTGCTTCTCTGCAAGGTATCGTACAACCAGTGCCTCATCCCAAAAACATGGATACTTTTGGTTTGGGGTTCAAGCCTACATCTGCGGATATAAGGCGAGCCAGAAAGCTGAAACAATGAGCATGGGTTCTTCCAAAGCCCTTCCTGCGGCTGTCCAGATCATTTGTCAGGCCTAGTGCCAGAAAGTGCCCAATGTCAACAGTTCCCGGTTCATTGATTGATGCTGATGGAGATTTGGATAAGGGGTTCAAGAGGTTGTTCAATGAGGTAAAGATGGTAGAGGCTGGAGAAGGATCAAGCAAGGAAGATGTGCAATTTGTGGGGCCTTGTGCAAAGATCAACAATTGGGAAGCTACTCCTCTTCCTACTCGGAGGGAGTCGTGGTAGTCAGCTTTGATTTTTCTTTCAATTTAATCTGGATTATTTCTAGGGTTGTAATTCAGATGCTATGTTCCGTCCATTTGGATGAGTTAAAGCTTGTTATCTTTAAATTTTAATGAAATGCAATTTCCCTTCTTTTCATTCCTGATTTTTATTTTTATTTTTCTTTCTTGTACAGTTCTTTTTATGTTGGTTTCAATGACATGACATGCTTGCAGAATCTCCGACCCAGTCCTAAATTCCAATCTAATTATGAATTAATAATACAAGAAACTGAGTGTGATAATGAAGTGGAATATGATGATGACGAGGCTTTTGAGGAGATCAGCACAGAATTAAGCCATTTTGAGGAAAACCCAAACCTAACCTGAATGATACAGAAGCAATCAACTTAGGGGATCAGGATAATGTCCGGGAAACTGAAATAAATGTCCATCTTGAACCACATTTTAGAGAGAATATAATTAAAGAATTATTTGAGTACAAAGATGTTTTTGCATGGTCATATGATGACATGCCGGGTCTAATCACTAACTTGGTGGTTCACAAATTACCCACCGACCCAGCATTACCTCTTGTCAAGCAGAAGGTGAGGAAATTTAAAATCGATATGAGTGTGAAGATCAAAGAAGATGTTACCAAGCAGTTTGATGCAAAGGTCATTCGGGTCATGCGGTATGCCACCTGGTTAGCTAATGTTGTGCCTGTGCCAAAGAAGGATGGAAAGACCAGGGTGTGTGTTGATTTTCATGATCTCAACAAGGCAAGTCCAAAGGACAATTTCCCACTTCCAAACATCCATATCTTGATTGACAATTGTGCTAAACATGAGATTGGTTTTTTTTGTGGATTGTTATGCGGGCTATCACCAGATCTTAATGGATAAGGAAGATGTAGAAAAGATAGCATTAATCACGCCATGTGGAACGTACTGCTATAGGGTCATGCCATTTGGGTTGAAAAATGCGGGGGCAACCTAGATGAGAGCGATAACAACCATGTTCCATGACAAGATACACAGGGAGATCAAGGTGTATGTGGATGATGTAATTATAAAGACCAGGAAGCAATCTGACCACCTCCGGGATCTGAGAAAGTTCTTCTAAAGGCTTTGCAGGTACAATCTCAAGCTCAATCCTGCGAAATGTGCTTTCAGTGTTCCATCTGGAAAGTTGCTGGGATTTAAAGTCGACCGTCGAGGTATTGAATTGGACCCATCAAAAATCAAATCCATCCAAGAATTACCACCTCCGAAGAACAAGACTGAGGTGATGAGTCTATTGTGGAGATTGAATTACATCAGTAGGTTCATCGCTCTGCTTACGACAACTTGTGAGACTATATTCAAACTGTTAAAGAGGGATGTTGCGATCAAGTGGACAGACGAATGTCAAGAAGCATTTGATAAGATAAAATGGTACTGTCAAACCCACCAATATTGGTCCTGCAAGAACTAGCGAGGCCTTTGATTCTGTATTTGATAGTTTTGAACAACTCATTTGGATGTGTGTTGGGTCAGCACGATATCACCGGCAAGAAAGAACAAGCCATATACTACCTCAGCAAAAAGTTCACAGCTTACGATGGTAAGTATACTCAACTTGAGAGGACGTGTTGCGCTCTAACTTGGGTAGCACAGAAGTTGAAACAATACCTGTCATTGTATACCACTTACCTCATCTCTCAGTTGGATCCGTTGAATACATCTTTTAGAAGCCTATGCCTACAGGAAGGCTCGCAAAGTGAAAAATCTTGCTCACGGAGTTCGACATTGTCTATATGACTCAGATTGCAATGAACAAGCGTTGGCTGCCCATTTGGCTGAGAATCTAGTAGATGAAGAATATGAACCTTTGAAGACATACTTACCTGAAGAAGAGGTAATGCACGTTGATAAGTTGGAACAAGCTGAGAAGCCAGGATGGAAACTTTTCTTCGATGGGGCTGCCAATATGAAAGGTGTTGGGATAGGAGCGGTACTTATTTCTGAGATAGGGCAGCACTACCCCGTTACGGCTCAGCTTCGTTTCTATTGTACTAATAACATGGCTGAGTATGAGCCGTGCATATTGGGTTTAAGGTTAGCTGTGGATATGGGTGTCCAGGAAGTCTTGGTCATGGGTGACTCGGACCTTTTGGTACATCAGATTCAAGGAGAATGAGAAACACAAGATTTGAAGCTTATACCATATCGACAATGTTTGGATAATCTTTGTCAACGGTTTCAATCAATAGAATTCAGGCATATTCCAAGGATTCATAATGAAGTTGCCGATGCTTTGGCCACGTTGGCTTCAATGTTGCATCATTGAAATAAAGCCTATGTGGACCCTCTGCAAATTCAGGTCCGCGATCACCATGCCTACTGTAATATGGTGGAAGAAGAACTTGATGGTGAGTCGTGGTTCCATGATATCAAAGAATACCTTAGAATGGGAGTGTATCTAATACAGGTCATAGGGGATCAAAAGAGAGCAATTCGAGATTTGGCAAGTGGATTTTTCTTCAGTGGAGGGGTATTGTACAAAAGAACTCTAGATCTTGGTTTGTTGAGATGCATAGATGCTAGACATGCCACAACCATTATTGCCGAAGTACATTCGGGAGTTTGTAGACCACATATGAGTGGGTACGTGCTAGGAAAGAAGATTCTCCGAGCAGGTTATTATTGGATTACTATAAAGCGAGACTGTATTAGTTTTGTATGCAAGTGTCATCAGTGTCAGGTGCATGGAGATTTGATTCATTCTCCACCATCGGAATTGCACTCAATGTATGCACCATGGCCTTTCATTGCATGGGGCATGAATGTCATTGGGCCAATTGAGCTAGCGACATCAAATGGGCATAGGTATATTCTGGTGGCTATTGACTATTTCACCAAGTGGATTGAGGCCAAAACTTTCAAGTCTGTAACCAAGAAGGCGGTAGTTGATTTTGTGCACTCGAATATCATTTGTCGATTTGGGATACCAAAGGTGATCATTACAGATAATGGGGCTAATCTTAATAGTCATCTGATGAAAGAGGTATGTCAGCAATTCAAGATTGCACATCGTAATTTCACCCCTTACCGCCCCAAAGCAAATGGAGCGGTTGAAGAGGCCAACAAAAACATAAAGAAGATACTCTAGAAAATGGTGGAGAGTTCTAGACAGTGGCATGAAAATTTGCCTTTTGCATTGCTGGGTTATCGCACTACTGTTCGTACTTTAGTAGGGGCAACTCCTTATTCATTGGTGTATGGTACTGAGGCAGTGATACCTGTAGAGGTGGAAATTTGTCCCTTCGGATTGTCGCGGAAGCTGAAATTGATGATGATGAATGGGTCAAAGCCCGCTTGGATCAATTGAGTTTGATCGATGAGAAAAGATTGGCAACAATGTGTCATGGTCAGTTGTATCAACAAAGAATGGCTAGAGCATATAATAAGAAGGTGCGCCCGCAAAAGTTTGAAATGGGTCAGCAAGTGTTGAGGCGTTTTCTTCCACATCAGGCCGAGGCCAAAGGCAAGTTCGCCCCAAATTGATAAGGGTCGTTCATCGTGACGAGAGTGTTGTCCAATGGTGCTTTGTATTTGACAGACATAGAAGGTAAGTGTGTTGAAACGACCATTAATTCCGATGCGGTCAAGAGATATTATTTATGATTTCCTTTTATTTAAGTGCATTTGTTTGTACTTGGCATGTTTTGGAGATTGGAATGACGAAGGCATTTTGTTCTGCTATCTAAACACTTTCTCCTTTGTTACCCCTTTGAGCCTTATTTATTTTCTTTCATACCCCTTTTTTGGAATCAGTAACAGAATTCATAAACACAAGCGCGGAAAGTAAGTGAAGGAAAAGAGAAAGAAAACAATGAAATGAAAGAGAAGAAAGAAAAAAAGGAAAAACACAAGAAAAAAGAAAAAAGAAAAAATAAGAAAAGAAAATAAAATAAAAAGAAAAGAAGAAGAAAAACAAAGAAGAGAAAATGGAAGAAAAGAGAAAAAAAGTCACAACAACAAAGTAATTTTTATGTCATGAACTACGTTCGACATGATTCCTTTTAAGGATATGTAGGCAGCCTCACGGTTCGGCCCCATTATAATGAAAAATCCAAAAGTCCCCAGGCAAGAAATTGGGGCTGAAGTTGCGGTTGTTGTGAGAAATCTGATTCCAAAAGTTATAATTTTAAGCCCATTTAAATTGTATTGAGCCTTTGATACCCTTTCTTTCTAACCGTGTCCAAAAGCCTGCATTACGGTCCAAAGAAATACCTTCTAATCAATCTTCAAGAAATGCCAAGTCGAGCAAGAAAAGGTGATTCATATCAGGGGCAACACTCTGGTCCAAGCAGGAAAATAATGAAAATGAGAGAGTCTTATTGGTAAAAACCCTAACGGGCACCGTAAGGAGACAGGAGCTGAGAGAAATAAAAAATGAGAGTCTTATTGGTGAAAACCCTCATGGTCACCATAAGGCGACGGGAGCTGAGAGAAATAAAAAATGAGAGAGTCTTATTGGTGAAAACCTTCATGGGCACCATAAGACGCCGGGAGCTGAGAGAAATGAAAAATGAGAGAGTCTTACTGGTGAAAAACGCTTGCGGGCACCTTAAGGCGAAAGTGAGTTTGATAGATGAACAAATGGGAGAGGTCTATGGGTGAAAAGTGTTCAAGGCACCGCAAGACAAACAAGGTTAGGGTTTGGTTGAAGAAATCAAGGTATGGAATTCTAGGGTAACAAAGTATGGCAACTGAAAGTTGATTGGTTGGACGGATTGGGCCTATTAGTTCGAAATGCATGTCATGATCAATGGTACCAGCTGTTCCACTCAGATAAGTCTCTTTTCCTTTTTCTTTCTTTTCGTAAGTCGTCCGGTTTTGGATCCTCTTTATCTTTAACTCTCAAGGTCATTGCATTTCATTCCTTTTGGGGTTTGTTTCTCTAAGATGTTTCAATGTCGGTTTTGTTCAAAATAAAGAAGAGGGGATGTCAAGGCTCACTACCAGTTTCCTAATTGTAAAGCACAGTGGGGCCAGAATGTACCAAAGATGGCATGATGCAAAGTAAGAGACAAGGGGTCACCGGAAGTTTCATCGGTGGATTGATTGGGTAGTTTTATGGGAGATGCAAAGTTTCAGATAAAAGGGGTCAGAGATGTGAGACAACATTCTGGGTATAAAACACTTAGGTCATTGAGGGCCATGGGGTTTGAAAGTCAGTCAGAGAGTCAAGCGGTTCAGGGCCAGTTCGGGAAGCAGGTCAAAGCAAAACACGGCAACAGAGACATCTTCAGCAAGAATGCCATCAACTAACCACCATTTTAAACTAACAAGATTTTCCTTTGTTTAAAACAATGGAAGAAAGTTTTCGTTTGTTTCGGAGAAATTCTCCGTAGGGGAAGAGCAAGCACCAAAACAGGTTTGATCGTAAACTCTCTGGACCTTCCTGAAAAATAGGGCTTAGATACATTTCAAAACAAATCATAGAAAAATGTAAGTTGATTGCAAAGTTTGCATTTTAAGACATGATTCAATTAGGAGTTTTTAGGACCTGTCCCTGAATAATGGGACAAAGTTTTAAGATTTCCATTAGATAGCAAGATGTAGCATAAATTCTATTGTAGCGTAGTATGATTCAGTCGTAAAAGTGTCAGTCTTTAGGATAAGCCTTGATTTGATTTTCATGACCTTCCTGGATAATAGGATTAGTTTAAGACCTTTTAGATAACAAATGCAGTGGGAGTAATACCTTTAGAAAATATAACTTAGGTTTGTAATTGTTGTTCACTTAGGAGTTGTGAGGACCTCCCTAGATAATAGGACATAGCTTTCAAATTACTAATATTAGTTGGTAGAATGATTCAGTTTAACACTCACCTATGTGCCCAGCTATCCAAACTAGGGCAGAAAATTTTCTTTGTTTTGTCTATTTTGTTGAAGTCAGGAGCCCGCCTGAAGAACAGAGGTATACAATTCAAGTCAGCAGTCAGGAGCCCGCCTGAAGAATAGAGGTATATATTTCAAGTTAGCAGTCAGGAGACCGCTGATCATAGGCTAAAAACTCGTGTTTTAGTCGTTGTAACAACACTTTAATTAGTGCATTTTACAAAGGTTTGAGCTTAAATGACAATGAATTGTACTAAACTCAGATTTATGCCTTGCAGGAAGAGATTCCGACTTAAGAATTAATTCGAGATGAATTTGAGTAATTGAGGCTTTGAAGTCTGAGTAAAAGCTATTTAAATCAAGTTGGGATCGTGTTTGGGGATCACAACGCAAGTCCGGAAAACAAAACAATGAGTCGAGCATGCATACGATACATTGTCTAGTAAAATGCCAATAACTTTGTGCTCAGAACTCCATTTGGGCACCATAATATATTGATGGAAAGCTATTTAAAAGGGCTACAACTTTCATGTTCTGTATTTTCCCAAATTTCCACTACCGTGTTGCGTGAGGCGCAGCGCGACAGTGCATTTTTGTTAGCTGCTTCAGTTTTAATTGCATTCTGCCTCAGGTTTTGTCAATACACGTACGCGGCACATGGGGCACCGCGGGGCATGCCGCGGTGTGTAAAAAATGCAGAAATTTTCCATTTTGGACTAAAAAGGGCATAATTATCAAAACCTCTTCTTACATGATTAAAAGGGGGAGGGCTTCCATTATTGACGGATCAGACCTGATTTTAGAGAGAGCAGAATCTGTTTTAGAGAGAAAAAACAAGGAGAAGACTCATCTTGGAGAGAAAAATCAAGAGGAATATCAACTTGGAGCAAGGATTGAAAGAGTTTTTCTAAACCTTCTCCTAGTATTTGCTTATATTATGTTTGAGACTTTTATTGTTGATATTTGTATGAGTATGAGTAGCTAAAAATCTAAATATTCTGGGGTCATGGGTGTTAGATGATTATGTTGTTTGAAGCTTAGATTGAAGATCTTGAAATTATCGTTATGGGTTGTTTATTTGATTCTGCTATTAATTATTTTACTACGTAGCTAACAGTGAAATACTATTTATGAATCTTGAGTTAAACTTGAAAAAGGAAATTCTTGATTGCATATAGAATCAAATAGAACAAGATCTGAATCCTGGGCATCGGGTGAAGGATTTGCGATTAAGATAGACATATACTTAATTGCCTTGTTTGGTTGAAAAATAGGAGTTGTAAATGCATTTTTATTAATATTAATACCATAGACATGTAGGTATTAATTTAACTTGAATAGGCGCATAAGAACTCGACAGATTCTTATGAGTATTATTAACCCTATAATCAATAACCCGGATAATTCAATAAATCAATCTTAAGCTAAGATAGTAGCATGATCTCTAGCAAGTCCATGACCCTGGAATATATTTGTCTAACTTGTTATAAAAATATTGTGAAATTGTTGTAGTAATTTTGCCTTGAATTATTGTTCTATTATTAAGTAAATTGTAAATTAGTTTTATATATATTTTGTGATAATTATTAATTTAGCATTGAATTGATAATTGTTTAAGTCTACATCAGTCGAGAAGTTAATCACAATTCCTCGTGGGAACGATACTTTACTTACTACTATATTACTTGTCGATCGCGTACACTTGCGTGAGTGTTTTGGTCGCAACAAGTTTTTGGCGCCGTTGCCGGGGAATTAGAAATTAACTATTCTTCTGAGTTAGACTTTTATTATTATCTTTACAAGTTTATTTTCTTTTCTTTTTGTAAATATGTTATTTTTATAACTATTTGATTTTTCTATTAGTATGTTTCTAGTCCTCTCAGGATGACATCTGGGGATGAAATATACGGAGGTAAGGTTAATGATGAAGAAGGTTAATGATGAAGATGCTTGGTTGATCAAAGATTTTTATGGCCCGTATTTTTGGTCTAGTCATGGCCTCACCTCTCTGACATCTGAATTTGAATATGGGAGTAAAGGTTGGTATTGGGACAAATACTCTCGATTAGGGGAATCTGCAAAACGACGTTGTTTACTAACAATGTTGATGAAAGATTGGTCTAAGGAGAGAGATGAGCTTGCACAAAAATTTAATAATTTTGGCTTGGTTGTGCGTAACTTGGATTCAGATTTGAGTGCAAAGGTTGATGCGTGTAACGCCCAACAATTTAATGATGAGTTGTATGAAG